>JAUTBT010080895.1:0-12887 GCA_032361225.1 Lepetodrilus schrolli | reverse complement strand
AGGATTCTGTCGGTGACGTGCCGTGATGAAAACACACGAGCATTATAATGATATTACATACATAATGTAAATACACACACACACACACACACACACACACACACACACACACACACACACACATACACACACACACACACTGTTAACATTGACCATAATAATTACAAGCAGATGTACAATATATTGTGTGAGTAATTCATGTGAGTAAATGAACACGTTCATACATAGACAAATTGAGGTGCAAAAATATGCAACACCGGGAACAATTTATTAAAATATAATTTCAAGAATCAATCAAGTAGACATAAAATAACTTAACAAGACATTGTCCATAACTATAGGAAGTAGTTGTAAAATGCCCGTTATAAATAATGTAAATCCAGATTATCAGTGATGATAGCCGCTGTTAATCAATGCGATTGATATATCCCGATACTTTGTCACATTAGTTATTCACTGACACCAAAAGACATGTTGACACGGATTAAATTCCGCATACCGTAAATATTACCGTCATCTTAGCAACTAACGTGTTTAGTATAATTACAGATACATTTCCCCGTGGTAATATTCCTGAACTTAGTGCAGATAATCAAGCATAATTGTGTTTTCAATTAAAATGTATGGCTACTTATTTAAAACATGTAGAATGTATTATCTACATCATCTTAAAACCGCTCTAAACAACTCTACAGTATTATGAAGAAGTAATCATATGTCCAACTGAAGCTAGTGGATGGTAACGTAAGTTATGATAGAGAATAGGTTGTGTAAATTATACGATTCGTCTGTTGTTCATCAAACCTTCCGACGATGGTTTAATGGTACAAACGGTCACAGATTCCATGCAAAGTCCATGCAAACTTCTTGAAATTAATTAATAAGTTGAATACATCCTAAATAGTTGATCATTAAAGATGCTACCTGATCTACAGGTATAGATCGTAATTTATATTTAAAGTTCACGATATGCAATTAAAAAACCTATTGCCTAAATCAACTACATGTATAGGCCATATATGCATCAGTAGCAACACAATCAAATCAAACACAATAAAAAAAAACGACAAGCACTACTCTAACAGATAGTAAATATTTTCTTTAAATCGGAGTATTATACCCAAAATACGGCAGGACACACATTCGGCCGACACCTGACTTATATCAAGCTTTAGACCCTGTATGAAACCCTACACCGAGAATCTGACCACAAATTAGCTAGGTAGACGTGTTTGCCCTGTGGCCATAGTTCCACCTACGAAGGTGTGTTGTGTCAAGAAAAACACCTCGCCGTCAATGCCACTGATGACAGGTCTATACATGTAATTATGTGCTGCCATTCTACACTCGACACCAGGGGCCGTCGTCATGCTGGGAACGGCAGCTGGAGGTCAAAGGTTGAAGACGATCATTGCCTCATGAGACGCCCTTTGGTGGAACAACTTTTTGGCGCATAATGAGTCTTATGTTTTTTCGTTAGTGTTCGTTTTGCCAGGTACCGTAGTGCGTTTTGATTACGTTACTATGGTTTGATAGAACATGAACATATCTGTTCAACTAATGTTGGTATGTCTACCAATATGCATTTTCATTTCTGTTTATTCACTCTGAATTTTATTACACTCAGTTTCCTTATGTTCGGATCTGTAGAATGCTAATGAGGCATGAGTTTTTCTTCATTTATAAAGGTTTGCGCAGATGTTCAAGAACCAATAGCGTTATCATTTCTGTTCAAATATTTATATGTTGCGAATATTGACATAGTCACTGACATACGACGAGCTATTCTTCAATTGTCGATAAGCACAGTGTGTACTAGCAAAAATATAAAACCAACACAATTTACTATAAATTGTAGTTAATTTAGACGTACTTAAATATAATGTTTGACAACGACAGCACACGCGCTATGATGTATGTCACGTAGAAGATGGTGACGAATTTAATTTCTTGGTAAATGCCAATTTCTATCAAATTTACGAAAACAAATATTCCCAAACGACTTCTGTAATTAACCCTACTACCGAATAATTGGTATATATAATAAACTCTAACTATTCTCCTTTACAATTTAAATTGAATAAATACATTAAGGCAGGCTTGTCATTTTGTTAACAATCGCATGCTAATTGTACAATCCTGTATCTCCTACATATTCTATATCTATATGCCTGTATATATTATTACGACTTCTCTGTATCATGCTACATGGTTTATGAGAATAACGTCGGGTCTGTTCTGTTCTGTTAATTGTAGTTGATAAATGTACATGTATGTGTGTCTTCCGGGGAGGTATTTAAGTGTTATCAACGTAAATAAATAGGAAAACATATATCGTATTAACATTTTAGCTGGCTATCCAATACTACAGGAAATCGTGACCTATTTGAAAACATTAAAGACTTTGACGCCACATTAGTCTCACTATATTTTATAATATTTTTGCAATTGTTTATAACTGCTCGGCCTAGGCGAACATGAATAATATCTTACTAGCTTACTACCTAACCTTCTATAACAACTAGCAGTATCAATCATACATATGTACCTTCAATCACATTAGCAATGGTTACGCATCAGATAGAAATATTTTCCAAAATGAAGAAATACCCCAAACTACTCTAAACCACGATGATCATTGGCATGAGAACACTTCACAGTTCTTCACCGGTGATGACGACGTCTAGGCCAACACCATTTACAAGAGCTATAATAGACTATACACACTAATTCCATATTATGGAAAACATTAAATAGGGACGGACAACCGTGTCGGGATAATACATTGAAGATGATTGAACAGAATCATTCTCTGTATTTCTTGAATTAAATAATAATGGTTCAAGGCAGAAAAAATTGTAAATTATGGTTGTTATTATAGGGATCATCTCATTAAGTCTGCGATGAAGATATTGTTTGCTTATTAAGTGAATATAATAATTGATTAACACATTTGTGAAAACTATCCTGAATTCATATAATAATTCGCACAGGTTTTGTTTAAGTAAAACTACATACACCTAACTGCACACCGCTATTAAACGAAGAGTAGATCGATACTGTTTAATATACATTGGCATTTACTTGTATATATTCTAATAATCATGTACATTTTTATACTTGTACTATTTTGTGTAAATAGTATATGTAGTGGCTCGTAAGGCATTGCATGGCTGGGTGGCAGTACATATTATGTTGTTTTATATACGCCTATACTCCTACCAGGTGACACTTTTAATAAAATATTTCTGTCTGTCTGTCTGTCTGTCTACACGAAACGTAGTATAACAACAAGGTTATGTTGACGTGTATACTCCAATATGTTACGGTTCGGGTTTCATGTAAAATCTTCCGTATAACTGAAAATATCTATGAATACAGGATGCACAGTTTTAAATATGGAAACATTATCCGGTAAACTTTCTGTAACATATACTAATACATTTTGAGTCAGTGTGATCATGAATTGATTATAGACTGAAAGCGAAAACACAATCAGAGGACGCGATAATATCAGGAAATAGCACAGGTACTATCATAGATACCTCGAATTGTATTTCTACAGAAAATAGGAATATCGGAACGTGGACAATGTGCTTACACCACATATTACGTAGAATTAAATACATGTAATATATTTATTAAGTCAACAAAGTCTGTGTTAGTGCTGCTGTGGTTGTTGTTGGTGGTGGAAGTTCATACTACTACTACTACTACTACTACTACTACTACTACTAGTACTACTACTATTACTACTATTACTACTACTGCTACCACTACTACTACTACTATTACTACTACTACTACTACTACTACTAATAATAATAATAATATACTACTACTACTAATAGTAATAGTACATTTATATAGCACTATACATCCATACACAACCTGTATGCCCAAAAGCGCGTCTATTGTCAGGTAGAAGACATCATAAACAATGTTCTAACCGTAAAGTTGCGTACAAATACGATGTTATTACTGTAAATGATAGTTGGATGTGTGTAGTTGAAGACTTTGACCCGTGACCATTTAAAAAGAAAGTGCATCACTAGGAATAATTAACTTCACACCGACTTGAGAATGTTTGTATGACATTGCATACATTAGGTTCTATAAACTATATTTTCCCAAGAAGTATATCTCAGAATAGTTCTTACATTTATTCTACACAGTGCTGACAAAAAACATTTTGACAAAATATGAGTACGGTATAAAGTATGTTCTATAGCATATGTTTTCCCCGGGCTATTCCAATTAACAAACTAAATTGCATTAGTATACCTTTGTTAATAATGTCTGTATGCCATGGTTGTCGAACATTACCTACTGAATTATGATCTGTTAAGAGCAGTTAATACACAATATTTACCAACCACCACCATGCCACCATAACTAAATTACAAACTTCTAATGATCTAACAATTTATCTCATGAATGGTTTCGACTACTGGGGCCCGTTGCACAGAACAGTTGTAGCTACACTTGATTGTAAGTCAAATCTTCGGAATCCGCTACAAATGTAAGTCTGTTTGCATGAACCACATTTATCGCTACAATAGTTTTAGCCAACCATCTTCTCAAGTATTGTAGTGATAAAAACGTTTATGCAATGGACTTACACTTGGAGCAGGTTCAGTAATGTTGACTTACAATCAATTGTAGCTACAATTGTTCTTTGCAACGGCCGCTTGGTGTATAACTATGTCATATTGATGTATAAGGTATACTATTGCAATTCGGTATGTTATATTTTCAATAGTTAAGGGGGAAATATGTTATAGAACATATTTTGTGAAAATTGGTATTTTTGAGATACATCCCCACCATGTTCAATAACATATCAGCCACTGATCATGATATAGACACGGTGTTTATGTTATCAGATATATTACACGTCGTAGAATATAATTAAAAACACCTTTGAACTATAGTTCTGGAAATAAAACATGCTATAGAACATAATTTCGCAGAATTGTCGTCAAATTGGTATTTTCTAGATGAGTTCACACAATGTTCAAACTAGCATAATTCAGCGACTGATCTTCATGTGAACCTGGTGTTGTTGTTAAAAGATAGAGGCAAATTTTGTAGCATATAATAAACAACTATTTTGAACTATATATCCTGATAAAGTGTTATTGAGCATATATTACACGTCGTAATTATGGGACATATAATTTTAAAAAATTGGTATTTCTTAGATTTACCCCCACCATTTTCAAACTGGCATAACTCAGCGAATGATCACGATATTAACACGGCATTTGTGTGAACCTATATGCCACTGTGTAGAACATAAGTAAGATTGGTATTTGGTATTGGTATTTTCTTTAGACGAACCCACCATGTTCACAGTGGCATAACTCATCGACTACTCATGATATGAACACGGTTGTTGGTGTTAACAGATAGCGGACACGTTGTAGAATATCATTAAGAAATGTTTATAAACGTTTCATGATATAACTTGTTAGATTATTAGCATTTAGGTGGGAACATCGTCTTTGGTATTTTGGTTTACCTTATATGACCTTAAAGTACCTGCACTTGACCTATTATTATGATTGTCTTTATTTAATACGTATTTTTCATACTCTCTGTGCTATTGCCTTTAATTTGATACCAACAAACTGGATATGTTTTAAAAGTATATTTGACCCTAATAATCACTATTTGAAAAGGGGGCGTTTCTAATGACGTCAATAAAACAAAACGGTGCCACGGTGGCACAGGTCAGTTTCCTACCATTTAAAGAAATAACATCGTATTTGGACGGTTATGTTCACATTCAGGTGCTTTCGAAATTATTTCTCTACAGACTATCGGGCGCACGAGGGAATATTTTAATAATTATGGGACATATAATAATTTATACAGTAATAATGAAGAGGATACCGGGTAATAATGATAATAATAATAATAATAATAATGATAATAATAATGATAATAATAATAATAATAATAATAATAATAATAATAATAGTAATAACAACAAGAACTACATATATGAACAATTATGTCTATTTGTTTGCATACCAGCATGGTTCCACGAATGTGGTTCAGTGTGATTGTTTCGATTCCGAAATAGATACTAAATTTAGCAACTAGACTATTACACCTAATGTTATCTCAGTACATATAATCTTTAAGTTATGGTGTAAACCTAATCTTAATATTACCTTCTTGTTTGAATGGGCATAATAGGCTCTAAATAAAATTTAGTAGAATAACAATAACGCTTTAAAAAAATATATTGAAAAATGAAAAAAAGTCTAGGTACTAAGGTAGAAATCGTTTTATAATGATAAACTGACATGAATGAATGAATTCCAATCACAAACTAGAATCTAAACTGTTCTGGATCAAATTTAAGATTGCTATTTATATAATTTCTTGAGTAAAATTTAAACTCTTATCAATCTGTTTTATAAAGCAAGTATTTACACTATGTAAACTAACGGAAAAACACAGTGTACTAAAAAATCACTCGCACACCAATTCAAAGTTGTAATATATTTTGTTGTTTGTGAATGAGTTCATTAGTACGACGCATTAGTGTATAATACCGAGCGCCGATATAACAACATTTATTATGAAATTGAAATATTGGATATATAAATCGTTCCACATTATTAGATAAAGATGTTATTGTCCCAAGCATATCGCTTGCCCTACCAGCATGTGATCATTATAGTAATCATGTAGAGGTGATTATTTTCATTAACAGAAGCAGCTAGTTGGCCATCAGCATTGACGAGTCCTGCCGTTCTGTTCAGTCATGCATGAAGATCTAAAACCGATTTATCTTAATGAAAAGCTCCATACTGGGATTCTGATAGGAATAATAGCGATCGAGATATAATGAGATTATCGTGACAATAATATGATCGGGCAATTGTACTTCATACAGGGCACATTGGTATGATTTTTAGATATTTTATAAGATATAAATTTTCATTTTAACTCCATTACTTGGCATAATATAATATATATTTATGGAATTGCATAGATGCTAAAGGGAAATCAAAGATGAAACATATAATGTAGGGCATTTTAGATGGATAAATAATCTGCAATTAACATCATCAATGAATGAAACATTATTATTGTAGCTCTTCGTTATGATGCAATATAATTGATGGCTGAATAAAGAAATCTGTAACGAGTGTGGAGATTTATTTTATGTTGCAATAGCCGGCCATAAAACTAAGTCGTGATTATATATATACCAAACGTATTTGTTTGTGCTTTCGTATTGTGTTTATAAATGTATATATGTATGCAATGTTTCTATGTATACATGTCATTCTTGTACAAATGTATATACATACTATTTTTATGTTTATAATAATTCGTAAAACGAATTTCACTAGACAAATGAAACCTTCTATCTTATCGAAAGGCTCATCACTAGTATTATGATAGCGATCGAGATATAGTGAGGTGATTGTGACAGCAGTCCTACCAGGTAATGCACAGGCGACGAGAGAGAGAGAGAGAGAGAGAGAGAGAGAGAGAGAGAGAGAGAGAGAGAGAGAGAGAGAGAGAGAGAGAGAGAGAGGCAGAGAGAGGCAGAGAGAGAAAGAGGCAGAGAGAGAGAGAGGCAGAGAGAGAGATTGGGAGAGATACATGCCGTTAGGTTCTCGGCGGCATAGCATATAAAAACACATATAACTCCATTACTCGATTTCTAGATATTTTATTAGATATACATTTTAATTTTTAGCTCCATTACTTAGCATAATATAATATTTATTTATGGAATTGTATAGATGCTAAAGGGAAATCAAATATGAAACATATAATGTAGGACATTTTAGATGGATTAATACACATACTCGTTACATTATATGCAATTCACATCATCAGTGAATAATGCATTATTAGTGTGGCCCTTCGTTATGATGCAATATAATTGATGGCTGAATTAAGATATCCGTAACGAGTGTGGAGATACTATAATTGTAATTGGACAGTATTATGTATAGTCATCGTATATATATATATATATACATTTAACAAAGTATTGATTATAAGGTATATTGCGTACTAACAGTACTCTGGGTACCATGAGATTGTTTCAACTACATATTGTATGTATAGGTGACAAAGTACGCATCCAGTTCATATATGATAATCATTCATTGTACTAGTATTAAAACGTAAATACTCTTTCGAAATTGTGGGTATTCTATGAACACGCATGTATCTTCTGAAAGCAAACTGGAAACTGTTTCTGTGGGATTAACTTGTACATTGGCTTGATTACCTAGATACTGTACACTTAATTCTACTGCTAACACAGTGTCTATATAAAGTATGTTCATGTTGTATATTTAGCATTGCATTCACCGCGTTGTATTTGGAGTTCCGCAACTGAAGTCCATTCCCGCCGAATAAATGCTTCCTTACAAAAGTATGGACAGTAACTTTAATGAATGGGACTGTCACTTTTTCGATCGATACTGACGACGATCACATTCACCTTCAAAGATTCATATTGAAAGTGTTCCCTAAGTTGGCACTTCGGAGTTCTTGAGTTCTTCAAGTACGGAAGTCCAGAAGCTACGACTGGGAAAAGGCCATCCAGGACTTTCCACGAGGTAATTGAGCAGCTTTGAGCTCTCTGCACGCACGTCGCGTCAAGCAATTCTGGCCGTGTGCTGTAGAAGCTCGTGCGCCCTGATGAATTTGATTGATGATGGCGGGGATAATTGGACCCGATCAAACGCAATCCAACATGAGCGTGTGTCGATTACCGATAATGAATTCTCCATAAATAAACACTAAAGACTCCGTTTTTCCAAAGTTCCGGAATTTTGCCGGGACAAATAATAGGCTACGGCATGGAGAGTAGACAGGGCCAGGCAAAGGCTGTGATTATTCCTTGCTCCCGAGTCATCAAATGGCCCAAATCATCCTCAACTATAAATGTTTTAATGAAGTAACGGTGCCCAATTCTCTTCCGAAGCAGCACTTAATATCAATTTTGCTCGTGTTATTTCCACTCATTACGCCCGACCCCCGTTACAACAAGGAGCGGAGGAGATAACACGAACCGATCTTGTCTTAGTTTCAGTAATTTAACCTTATTAGAAGACACTGCGGTCAGTCGTTAGGGAAATAGCGCTAGTTAGACGCTCCTGATGCGTACACGTAACTTTTCTCTCAAATGAAAAAGCTCCGTTAAAACGCAAAAGTGCCGCTCACATCCAATGATAATTTAGCCCGCATTTTAATAAAACTTTCATTAACTGCTTTTATGGGTGTTATTATGTTATTAAGTGTGGCATCGAGATATAATGATATCCAAATAACTAGCTCCAATTTTGCTACATAATGTATACACGGTTGCTCTATTTATTTGATAAATTTGTTTGAAAAGTTACGAATTAGAGCTTCAGTCAATATCTAATCTCATTGAAAGACTAATGATACACTAGTATCAATATAATATCTCGGTAGATGGAAAATGTCTATTATCAATACTTCAAAGATAGCCATCAACAAATCTATAATGAATGAAATTAAACTAGTCACCACAATTTGAAATTATTCGATTCTCTATTTCATTAGAGTTTACTAATAGAAAGATTATAGATTTAAATGTAAATTCGATTTTATTGGAAATATAAATATATACATTTACAATATTAATAATTATGTAAATGTACATGCATATGCCACTCGAGCTTCAAGTATGGTAGGTACACGGCGGTGTGAAAGGGTTGAGTGGTGAATATACCTGTATAGTTAACTTGTTATGTTTAAAGGACTTCTGGCATAATATTGATTAATACAAATGATCAAAATACCAATTTTTACCATTTTATGCACCATTTAAAAACAATCTGAAATAAAGCATTACTTATACAAAATTAGTATTCACCAATAGCATGCTTCGGAATGTAATAAGAATACTTAATTTAGTTACGAAAGAAATAATCTGAAGAACACAGTCGTATGTCTAAAATAATAAAGTAAATATACTTCACTTGTTTAATATTTTAGTGCATGCAATTTTATCGAATTCAATTAGAATTCGGAACCATCTTTTAACAAAAACATTATGAGAATAATTATGTTTCTTAATTCCGGCACAATACTGACATTGCGGCTAACCCCATGAATTACTATTATACAAACGTCATAAAATATGTTCAATATCTAATTATCGTAAAAGTAAATACATTATTTAATACACAAACTCTTTGATATTGATTATCTAGCAAACTAGTCCATGTAAGGACATTTAAACAGTATTATTTTTTTAAGAATAATTTAATTAATGTAAATCCAATTACAACACATTAAAGAGGCATCAACAGTGACTACAAATGTCTAATAAAATAGAATTGTGTGCGTATTTCAATCTTGTCCAAACACATATTTAAATGCAATTTTATGTGCGTTTTTTTCAGACTAGCTGTTGACACACGTTTAAAAAAACCCACACATAGAATAAGAATAAGAATACTATTTGATGTAGTGCCTAGCACATGCTATACACATATTACACATACGAAGTATTGCAGGATAAAATAGCGTCTGCCAAGCTTAACTATATCTGTTAGACACTATTGCCTACACATTTAGATAAAATGTTAAACATAATACTCCATATTTAGTATTCCACAGCAATGGAACACGCACAGATCTGCAACAGTTTGAGTGTGTAGAGATGATCACGATATACATATTTACTCAACACAATATATTAAGGGATGTTTGTGTTAAATATAGTAACTTTGCTTGAGGAATGTGTTGCCATTATTCTTCCAATGTGTCTGCATGTGCTTGAAGAGTACCTGGAGTCTGCAGACGTGTGTAAAGTCTTCAGTGTAAAAATAATATAAAACTAAATTTATATGTCTAAAAAGGTTACTGGTCCTTGATTAATTGGGTTGAGTATGCTAGTATTTTAGTTTGGGTACTAGCAGTAAATTGTTTCATTGTATTATGTTTGCAATGTTAGTATTAATGATATGGATGCATATGATAATTGGCGTATGCTGTAGAATCTGACAATTAGTCAATCAACACTATTGTATTTCAGCAATCAACATTATGTTGATTTATATATACACTTATAGTTAATTGAAGCATGTTCTATTACAGTATACGTTTCCTGTGTATATTAATAAACACACACACACACACACACACACACACACACACACACACATACATACATACATACATACACACAGTACATATCAGTAACGTCCAAATGAATTTTAACATGTACGAAGTCATGACTCATGATGACACTATCTTGAAGTAATACAGCTCCACGCATTATGATTAAACATTTGACATACAAGTCTGCATGCACGTTACTCCTACAGCCATGTTCTAAATCGGCAATATACCCAACAGTAGGAGTTGGTAATAACGTCAGACGTGAACACAAAATAATTCTTTACTACATATATACATGTCAATAACTTCCAATAATGCGTCAGTTGCTGACAGGGGAAGGCTTTCTCTATAAGCAGATCTCTCGTACTTCCCCCTCTGTAATCCTGCAGCCAGCTAACAGATGATAATTTATGTGTCTTCGGATCCATCTCGACACATCGCTGGCATAGACTAGCGGATAATCAGATACTAATAAGTCGTGTGATACCAACCCTGTCTTAATTATACTTCTAAATTGTCGTATTGAGCAACAAGCGCAAAATTCCACGTGCAGTAATGACTGGTTTCATACGTACATAAATTATCTTTTCCTTTTGAAGCTCGCCTCATGATGGAAAGGATTAGGACCCGTCTATAGTTCGCCGTCGGTGCCATTGATAACCGTGGACAGCCAGCATTTCTTACAGAGGGACACCTACCTGTCGTTAGCTATTCCTCTTGAAAAAAAACGGCTATTGGACCGTTGGTTATTTGTCTGGGACATTCGGACTATTGTTGGTGCACTGCTCATGTTTAGACCTGAGTTCGAAGCTAACCATACCCACGTTCCCAACTGCACGGCTGTTGTTCACGTGTGCCAGACTCTCTCCAGACAAACTACGTATGTAGTTCAGCGTATGGACGAAGAACCACACTTAGAGGTAAGCATGACTTTTATTACAAATATAAAAACAAATAATAATAAAACATGAAAATATTGAAAACCAGTGGGACACGCGGAAAATGTAGTTCGCCGCACAATATACTTGTGTAGACAAATCAATTGTACATATGTTCAGGTAAAATACGTTTGCCCATGAAATCTATCAACAAACAGTGATTGTATGCCTTTAACAGGAATGCATACATTTACCGGTATTCTAAAATATCTAAAACGGAACTACTGTCTAGCCGAGATGTACGTATTTATAATATGTAATACGTACTTACGTTCGAAACTAAATGAATTGTTGCTGAACATGTTGTGAGGAATTATTTCACCAATACAAGACACTGTTCGAATCTATGCCTGCCTCTATCAAATATTATAATTAAAATTCTCAATAATTTAAGGGAAAGTTTACGATAAGTGGTTCACCTTTGTTTAATCCAATTGAATTTAAGTCAATAAAATATGTTGAAATCAAATCTATCTAATACAAATGCTTGAAATATGAATTACTTGAAACGGAAAGTATTATCCTTTTTTTTCTATTGGCAAGTTTAAATGCAATTGGTCGGTCAGTATAAACATACATGTTGATAGGAGTCGACGGGTACATGTAATATATAAACAATTTATATAGTTGGGTTCCTTATAGTAGAGTTTAGGGGGCGGGTGGTAGCGCAGTGGTAGAACAGTTGGACTTCGGAGCCAAGGTTCCAGGTGGGCCCGGCATCAATGTTCGCGATATTGATAGGATGCGATGTCTGTAGAGTGGCAATGCAGTTATCATCCTTGGTCTTGTCAGTACCAGCCGATG
>JAUTBT010080884.1:0-12887 GCA_032361225.1 Lepetodrilus schrolli | reverse complement strand
TGTGTGTCTGTGTGTGTGTATGTGTGTGTGTCGCAGTGTGTGTGTCTGTGTGTGTGTCTGTGTGTGTGTGTGTGTGTGTTTGTTTGTGTGTGTGTGTGTGTGTGTTTGTGTATGTGTGTGTGTGTGTGTGTGTATATGTGTGTGTGTGTATATGTGTGTCTGTGTGTGTGTATGTGTGTGTGTCGCAGTGTGTGTGTCTGTGTGTGTGTCTGTGTGTGTGTGTGTGTGTTTGTTTGTGTGTGTGTGTGTGTGTTTGTGTATGTGTGTGTGTGTGTGTCTGTGTGTGTGTGTTTGTGTGTGTGTGTGTGTTTGTGTATGTTTGTGTGTCTGTGTCTTTGTGTGTATATGTGTTTGTGCGTACGCGCTTGTGTGTGTGTGTGTTTGTGTATGTGTGTGTGTTTGTATTTGCGCGCTTGTGTGTTTGTGTGTGCGCACGCTTGTGTATTTGTGTGTGTTCGTGTGTGTGTTTGTGTGTGTGTTTGTACGTGTGTGTTTGAGTGTGTGTGTGTGTGTGTGTGTGTGTGTGTGTGTGTGTGTGTGTTTGTCTGTGTGCATGTGCGCGAGTGTTACTGTATATGTGCGGTTGTAAGTTGTTATTTGGATCATTCAAATATTGGCATTTGTGGACACCCAAACAAAATTCTCACTGTCATTGCATTTGCATAGGCCTGTACAGCATCCAAGTGCTATTCCTTTAGCGGAGATGAAAATCTAATATGCGTGTGTATGTTCATCCCTCCAGATAGTATTAGCCATGCTTGAGGGGGAAACTGTAGCTCTCACACGTATACACAAGCCATTCATAGATGCCACCTGGTCCGTTGTAAAGGAGATTAACGAGGCAAGTATCAATATACAATTTATTTAGATTTTCTTACCGAAATTCCATCCGCTGAGAATAACCTGAGGACCCTTCTCTTTTGATTCTGATTTATCGATAGGAGAGAATATGACAGAAATCTTTACTGCAAGTTATATTTTTGTAGTAGATCTATCTAAATGAATTGTGTTGTCATGGAAATTTGCTTTGATACTGTTGCATTCATTATCAGTAACTAATAACTATCGACTTACTGGGTATCCCCACATATGGGCGAAATATTCTTTCATCGACGTTATATTTAAGCAATAATTCTATAGAAAAGAAAAAAGCAACTGAGTCTTCATGAGTCTTGTATTACATCTACCATTATGCTTACTATAGATTCGTAACCTGAATCACACTAACATCAACCGCTTTTTGGGAGTGTGTGTAGAGCCCATGAACCTGTGTTTAGTGTGGCATTACTGTCACAAAGGAACTCTACACGATGTCCTAATAAAGGAGCGGATCACTCTGGACTGGATCTTCAAGTTTGCCTTCATCACAGATATAATTAACGTACGCATATACTCGTTGGAAAGCTATTGCACACATTGTTACATACTCTTTAGATGAACATTGCTAAATACAATAATATTTCATCCATGTTTCAGAGGGTTTGTATAAATAATAACATCGTGTTTTTGAGAGAATGACTACACCAAATAGATACATGCTAGATATTTTGTTAGAATAGGGAGTACATCCATTAACTGACAGCTTAGTATCAGTTATCAGTAGGGCCTACTCAAAATTGACAAAATATTCTTCAAATCAGTTATAATGTGGCCTTTGTTTTATGAATATTAGTTGTACCGCGAGTATATTAAGGTTAACGTCACTTCCTGCTATAGTAAAGCATGGTGTACGCCCTGATTACTTCCATTTCGTGAAAGGCAGGCACCTGTATGCCAACATATATAAGAATATATATTCACATAAATTCAATGAATTAACTCGGCTGTCATCTTCAGGGTATGATCTACTTGCACAACTCCCCGGCAGATACTCATGGATGTCTAATGTCCACCAGCATCATGGTCAACAGACATTGGATGTGTAGGATCTCGGACATGGCCATGCCAAAAGTAAGGGAAGGCGAGCAGTCTCAGTTGGAAGATCGTGTAGCATTGTACACGCGTAAGTATGGCTACTAGCATTTTATTAATATTTAATATTAATTGATTGATCCCCAGTATCATAAATACTCATGTTATTCTTTAATTAATATTTGAATTAATTTTTAAAAAAAATGTTTTAATGGTAGTGTATAGAATTATCATTTATCAAGGATCATTATGGGTTGATAGTTTTGATACACACATGCACACTATTCTATATTTATTTCATTTGCATTAATAAAAGCATTCATGAAATTCTCTTGATTCTTCTACACTGTTCTTATCACATAGACATGTTGTGGACGGCACCGGAGTTGCTACGTAGTCCTCTTAAATACCCGAAAGGCACGAAAATGGGAGACGTATATGCATTCGGTATCATTCTCCAAGAAATCTTCTTGAGGAGTGGACCATATGGGGACAATACGTCGGAGCCTAGAGGTACGTTCTCGTGTTGAGTGTAATGTAAAACTAACAAATAAATAAATAGGTATGATTATCACAATTATTAACATTGTTGAAGTGCCATTGGCAAATAAAGACAATAAACACTGCATACTTTGACAGACACATTGGGACAATCCAATTCAGTTTGAATGTTTTTATGACTCGGACAGGACCATTGAAGAACTAACAGGACACCTTGATCTACTTGAATTAACAATAAATCTATGAAACAAATATTAATATTCTGAGACGGATGATTGAAACATGTATAACGAGTTTATTTGGGTGGCACATACATTAACCCTCTCCCTGCTGAAGGCAACCGGATATGCCCTAATGAGCAGTGATTTTGCCTAATCCAGCAGGGAGAGGGTTAAGAGACGCTTACAGCAGTCTTGTTAGGGGTTGTTCGTAGTAATATATATGATTGTGTAAAATGTGTGTTCGTTGTTCCAGAGATAGTGAGCCGTGTGTGCAAGTGGGAAAGGCCTCCCTACAGACCGCGTATCCCATGCAAGTCACTATCCCCGCAGCTACAAGAATTCATGGAGAAATGCTGGGAAGAATTCCCTTCTGATCGCCCCAGCTTCGTCACGTTGATGTCCAAGTTCAAGACAATCAACAAAGGAACGTATGTGTACAGTTCTGTTTCAAGGACGAGTATTGTAAACGATGTATTGCCATCTCGATGTCTTCTGGTCTACGTTTCATGAAAGGTAGTACTGTAGTCTGAGCCTAATTTCGGGGTATGCCATGCTTTTACTATAGCAGGAAATGACGTAAATATCGACTTAGACCAGAACTACCGTAGGTATAGTATGACCCTTTCCTGTAACATAGGCCAGTCTGATGTTTAGTTTAATGTGCACAGATCCGTGAATCTAATGGACCAGATAGTACACATGATGTCCAAGCAAGCTGAACACCTAGAGGAGTTGGTGCATGAGCGAACTACACGGCTAGAGGCAGAGCAAAAGAAAACTGACGGCCTCCTGTGCAGTCTGTTGCCTAAGTAATATATAGAATAGATATGACATCTAATGTTACCATTGACACAGTTCGTTGATTGCCACACCGAATAGAAGTCGCACTCTGATCAACATGAAATCGTAGGGTAATTTGTAACTTGGATTGTGGTAATGCTATTAATAACTATACTTTCGATGATTTAAACCTTTATAATTCTAAGCAAGTGACGATTTTTGGCAGATAGGGACCAGGAGAATGTCATCGAATAGAGCCCACAGGATAGTAACTTACAAAGTAGTGGACAACTGTATGGGATAAAGAACTGACCTACAAGTACACATTTTGAATTCTAGAATTTTCATCTGCATGTACAGTACAGTACATGTTTTTGCTTTGGAAAAAGAACATGTCCAAATATCAACTCATTTGTGCATTATGGATTCATTTCAGATCGGTAGTGGAAGAGCTGAAGAAAGGATATAACATAGAACCAGAATACTTTAGTCAAGTGACTATCTTATTCTCTGACATTGTCGGATTCACAAGTTTGTCGGCTAAAAGCACGCCATACGAGGTACCACCATAGACTAAGATACTATCAAACTAGAACTGCTATCTTAAATTCAATGTCCATCACCTTGTATTGGTCGCTGATCACACACAGTAGGAAACAGTAGAACATTTCTGTTACATTCTCGTGTTGATATTCCGCTACTAATATTGATATAAGTCATTTTGCTTAATCTCTCCAGCTCAACCTTGAGCATGTCCATACATTTAGTAAGCTTGTCGTCATTACTGTCGTGATGTCATCATTATTCGTAATTGTTATCGCAGATTGTCAACTTTCTGAACGATCTCTACACATGCTTTGATAACATAATTGAGTCATATGATGTCTACAAGGTAAGTAAGTGTGTTATTCCACTTTTTTTTTAACTGCTAGTTTGAAGCACACATTGCAAATTATGTACTGTACATGTATTCACTGCAGATGGAAATATCATCAAACTGACATTCGTTTTAAAATTCGAAGTGAAGTGAACACGAGATATATGACATGCAGTTACCAGATTGAAATTCACTATAACCCTGCGATTTATTCCACGATTAAAGGCATACAATCACGGTTTGTTGACATATTTCATGTTTTATTGTATTTTTGTATTTATATATATATATATTTTTATCTCGCGTTAAAAAATAAACAACTATGAAAACATATGAAGATATTGAAACCTACTGGGATATGAGGAACATGTAGTTAGTTGCCCAATATACTTGTGTGATTGTATGCCTTTAATATGTTTAATTCTACAGTTCACTCTATGATTAATTATACGATCCACTCTACTATTAGCTCTATCATTGACACTAGGTGGAAACTATAGGCGATGCCTACATGGTTGTAAGCGGACTTCCCATCAGGAACGGAGACCAACACGCCAGTGAGATCGCCATGTTGGCTCTCGACTTGTTGAGTTCCGTCTGCTCGTTCACTATCCAGCACATGCCCAACAGGCAGCTACAAATCAGGATAGGGATCCACTCCGGTAAATATATAATTTACGATCAAAATTATTTACTGTATGCCAATTTTCAATAGGTTAACAATCATAATTGTTATATCTCATGATCAAGTTTGAAGCTCGACATCCGCTTGCTCAAAACACGTGAATTCGAAATCATGACAGTGCATTTAAACAGGATCACTGCCGATCCTGGGATTCAAACCCGAGTTGCTGGATCTTGCATTACACCTGGCTACATGTATGACCTAGAGAACATTTAATGTGTTCATCCGGAGTAGACAGTAATATTGTTAAGGGATACGAAGTTTGTGAGATTGCCACCACAGGCAAGAATTAGGGACACATGAAATCTAGAGTGGATTTTTATTCTGTATGAATATTTTCATCCCCGTCAGGCCCCGTGATAGCTGGAGTAGTGGGACTGAAGATGCCCAGGTATTGTCTGTTTGGAGATACAGTTAACTACGCGTCCAGGATGGAGTCTTCAGGATTGGGTATGACTGTTTGTGTTAATATACAGGCCTGTGCTTCATGTAAGGTTCGTACCAGTAATATGGGAGTAAATTGAGGTGTCGTCATTTCTTTCCGTAGTAAAGGAATGTTGTATGCCCTTATTTAGGCCACGACTACACTACGACCATTTTGTGAAATGCAGGTAAAATAACAGCATTCGCAAGACAGATCATTTACCAATAAACATCGGCATTGTCAAGTACAAAATCAAAATGGTGCAGATACGTACGATGTGCCAATGTAGATGCAAATATACAGCACATGCTACAAGACTGCGAACATGTTTAGTATGGCACATTCTAACAGTTCGATTTATATAAATAACTTGTACCATTCATGTGGTTAAGAATATATGCGAATGAAATGGAACCACAGGTAACTTCCAACATGAAATCTCAAATATACAACCACTAATGATTTTAGTGTCGTTATCACATGTAGAAAAGCTATACTTTCTGAACTATTTACTTATTAATATATTATGTTAAATCTTGCCCCGGGTTCAAATCTAACTCCGGGAGTCTAGCATCAGTGCTTGCGATATTGATAGCATGCGCTGTTTGTACCGTGGCAATGTAGTTATCATCCTTGGATTGTCAGTACCAACAGGTGCTCGCAGGTTTACTGCAACATTCAGCGCTACGGATGTTGCGGCTTTCCTCGTGACCTAAACTGACAAGCCGTGATATAAATGAAATAATCTTGAAAGCGGCCCCAAACCACAATTTAGAAAAAAAATCCAAAACATCTTGACCTATGTCATATTTCTGACCAGCGCTCCGAATCCACGTAAGTCCCGAGTGCAAGAAAGTGCTAGACTCGATTGGAGGCTTTGTCTTGTCCGAGAGAGGAATAATCACAATCAAGGTAACGTGGACCAATAGTGAAACTGATTCAGATTAATAATAATAATAAATTATAATGCACATTTATACCGCGCCTATTCCATGCCGTTCACATGCTTATGGTGGCACAAAACAAAGATGAAGAATTTAGACGAAATAGGTACAGTGAGAGAGGAAGAGAGACTCCTTCTAAAATACGATAATTTAATGTTATTATATGGTTAAGTATAAGCATTTCCATTTAAGCAAATATACAAAATTAATCTTAATTAGTAAGTTATAGCCAAAATACTATCCCTAAAAATTATGTTATCATTTATTCATATTTGGAGCCTCGTTGTGAAATCCGAATCGTGTGACGTCAGTGTGGATAGACGTCAGACATTTTGCTATGTAATCATGGAGGACAGCGGTGAGCGATATAGTTTATTAACACAATAAACCATATCGCTCACCGCTGTCCTCTATGGGGTTGCAAAAGTTCTTCAAATAAGACATCAGGAATAGATTATTTCACGTTCCCAAGTGACATTACCAGAGGGAAGCAAAGGATATACTGATGTCGGCGTGGCGAGCAAGGATGGAAGCCACGAATAGTCACGATGTCCTGTGCATTGGACGAGGACAAAGAACAACAAAGACTGTTACTGTTAGGATACGAAAATCCAAGGATTAAACTAAAGAAATGTGCGATTCCAACGGTCATTCAAGAAAGGACGTTCACTTCCAATGATAGGCTGTGTTATTCACGGGACAACGTATAGTTGGACAACGTATAGTTAGATCTTTCCAGTTTGAGAATAGGCCACGCCCCTTAAAGATTGTCGGTGTTCACGTCATCGCTCTTGTCGTTATTTTGGTATGTTTCTGTATTAGTTTAGTGATTATAAACCGTGTTTGAAATTAGCATAGCGTAATAATGTAGCGCTATGAGCTTGCTTCGAGCGGGGATTTGAGCAATATAAATGTTCACATTATTATTATTATTATTATTATTATTATTATTATTATGAGACCATATCGCTCTCGTAAGTGTCGGACCGCCAAGTATAAGAGGATCGCTATACGTAGTCGCAATGGTCTAAGACAGATTCTAGAAACCATGCCCAGATGATTGTAATATGTTACAACTTGCTCAAAGAAGACGGGATCGAGTCACGTCAAAATTTCAAGCAAGTCCATATGCCATTCTCTGGAATCGGTTGACATCACTCGTAAGTTTTTCAGAAATCATATGATAAATGGGCATTATAACTACTTAACATTCGTCAAATAGTTGATGGTAAGTAGGTATAATGGCCGGGGTTTCTAGGATTATGGTGGATAGGCTACAGACCTACATGGAATTGCTGAATACATGTACATTGATAAGTGTACACTTTATTAAAGTAATATTCAAGTGTTGAAACACACACACACACACACACACACACACACACACACACACACACACACACATATATATGTGTATATATATATATATATATATATATATATATATATATATTCTCTCTCAAAAACACCGTCATTAAAATAATATTGTAGATCACTTTCCAAATATATAAAACATTTATCTTGAAACTTCCTGGGTATAATACGCGCTGTCTTGGTATGTAGCATGAACACATTCTATCTAAGCTGAAATCGAAGGTTGTCAGTACCTATTGTGGTATTAGGCTTAGTAATTACTCCGTCGCAAATCCTGCTTCAAAGTGTTTCATCTCTTGGTTGAATCGCTAGCTCAGTTCTGCGTACATGCTATGATCTAAACACCGGAAGTTAGCCAAGAGCGCAGGATGCAACATATTCAGTCAAGCATCTGCTTCTATGCGCGTGTGGAGCTTTAAATACGGATTGTTGTCTCCGTACATGAAAGGAGTCGACAAGAATACCGGAAGTGGACTCTGAAATCTTGAGTCAAGAAACAAATGTGCCTACAAGGCAATGCATCAATGTTAGATGACAAGGCCTCTGGTCCAGAGGTTACGAAACTGTATTGAGTACGATTTAATTCTACATTCAGATGTTATACCCAGCTTCCAATGTACGAGTTGCGCATAAATCGTATGACATAAATCGTTTCGGGGAGGGTGGTAGCATAATAGTAGAACGTTTGAACTTCGGAGACAAAGGTCCCGGGTTCAAATACTGTCGGGCATCAATGTTCGCAAACGTTATCTTTCTGACGCGATCATCAGGATGCGAATGTATGTACCGTGGCATTACAGTTATCATCCTTGGTCTTGTCAGTACCAGCCGTTGCTCGCTGGTTAACTACAACATTCAGCGCTACGGATGTTGCGGGTTTCCTACTGCCTTAAACTGACAAGCCGTGATATAAGTGAAAGAATCTTGAAAGCGACTCTAAACCCCAATTGAAAAATATATATATTTAAAAATGTTCCGTAACCTTGGAGCCAGATAATGTTCTTTGCGAACTGGTTCCTTTTTGGAGGCGCTGCGGTGGCTGGTTGGCATCAAACAGGAACCCAATAAACAATACATAGTCCGGATGTAAAATTGGGAGATTCGAAGACATAACCTTAATAACAAATGTCTCGCTCAGAGAGGAATTTGGGATTCTGGCACAGCAATTTCACGCCTGGCGGTGGTCAACTGATGGTATGGTTCACGTCCCTGTGTGAGCTTGCAATGTAGATAGAACCTCAAACAATATGTCAGACACCAGCTTCCGCCCCGACAGGAAATAGAACACCTGTTGCAGCTATCATAGCACACCTCTCTGTAACAATATAGCATTGGCCTCGATGATCTATCGTACAAAAGCACTGAGATCAACAAGCAACTGTGGTATTTGTGTCTGAGAATGGGGACACTACATTTAACTATTCGCCATAGTGGTCAATTTTTAAAGTGGCACGATCACATTTGCACACAATGTTACATATCTGTTTCGCATATTTTGTATACATTATATTACTAACCAAGGGAACATATGGAATAACGTCTACCATAATAATATGGTGGTGTGTCGCCAATTCTAACTGCGCTTTGTTCTAAACATAGCACAAGTTATTTGTTCTAATAGACTGATTCTTATTATATTTTCGCAGTACGCCCTCTTATTGTGAAAACAAAGGATTATGAGACATTGGGAGGGAAGTTCGCTCATGTCATGAATCAGGCACTACAAACATGTTTCCAGTCGTCCGATTTAATTTTTAACAGACATCGGTTTGGCTGGAATCAGACTTTCGGAAAATGTCTCCTCAGGGCAGAATCTACATGGTGAATAGCATGGGGCCTAGAACAGATCCTTGGTGTACTCCATGGGACGGCCAGCTGGATGTCAATGTGGAATCTGCAATAGCTACAGATTGTGGACCTCAGCCAAGCTCATCGAGAGTTAAGCCGTAAGAGAAGGATAGTATGGTCAATCGTGTCAAAGTGGCGGAAAGATCAAGGAGAACAAGTATTGCAAACTCTTGTTTATCTATGGAAGTCAGAATAGTGTGTATTCGAAGCAGTTCTGTCTCGGTACTTCTAATACTCCCATTGAAATTGTTCCTGTAACCCACTTTCCTCCACATATTTCCGTATCTGAAAAGCGACAACCTTTTCCAGCACATTAGGCAAAAAGTGCAAGTTAGATAGTGGCCTATCGTTTGTGGTATTTTTTACCACATCTGCATCAAGGGATGGTTTCTTTATGAGGGGTCTAATATCTATATATATTTGTAAACGTTTTTCGGAACTATGGATGCCGACAGTGAAGTGTTTATAATCTTTGTTATTGGTGAGTTCACACAGTCCAAGGTATTCTTCAGAAACGATGTTGGGACTGGATCGAGCGGACATGACTTTGATGGAGACCTGGATATGATTTTACACTGCTTCATCGGATTCTGGTTCGAAACATTTTAATGTTCTTGTGCCATCGACTGTTTCCTCTGTGGGGTCTAGTTTACACTGGGAGGTTTCTATTTCAAGGCGAATCTTCTCATTCTTTGAGCTGAAATGCTTCAGCAAGTCCATGACTAATATGATCAGAACTTTATTTTTGGTTCCTTGATAGTAAACATGTTATTCCGGCTTTTTCCAATAATTTTTGGAAATATGTATTAACTGCCTGGGCGAGGTTTATTTTTAAATGTAAAGATAACATAAACAAAGAATCTGAATTACAATCTCAATGTTTACGGAAAAATAATGATATTATGATTAGTAACAAATATATTTGGTACATAAAATGGTATGACAAAGGTGTGATTTGTATCAAGGAAATGTTAGATGAAGAAGGTAAAGTGTTTACTTTTGATGAATTTAATACTAAATATCCATTTACCACAAATCTTTTAACATTTGCAAGTATAAAACAAGCAGTTAGATCATATATTAATAAATCAAATATTGATTCTATACAAGGTAGATTACAAAATCCAGTTATACCTTTCAACTACCTTAAAATACTGAAGAGAAAAGGAGTAGTTTTTTTATGATACTCTTTAAAATTCAATGTATAATAAATTGCTCTGTTATGATAGGTGGGAACACTTATTAAATGTACAATTCACTGACAAAGATTGGGATTTTTTAAATATTATTTCAAAGAAAAGTACCGATTTAAGATGGTTAAAATATAAAATTATACATAATATATTGCCAACACGAACATTTCTCTTTAAGATAAAATACATCGATTCCCCATGATGCAGTTTCTGTGATCTCTATCCAGAAACTATCGACCATCTTTTATGGCACTGTGAAACTATTTATAATATTTGGAAACAACTGGAAAATTGGATTGTAAATGAACTAAAGATACCGCTAAAATTCGACATACAAAAGATAATGTTAGGAATTGGAAATAAAAACAATAATCCTATTAATGGTATTATTTTATTAGTTAAACAAATCATCTATAGATACAGAAAAAGAACAACCATTTCATATATTGGGCATATAAAAAGACATTGTAAGATATTATGATATTACCAAATGTATGAATTACTCAACCGTGGCATGTATCTGTATGTGTCCCCCTGTCGTGTCACCGTGTCACCGTGTCATGTCACACGGGTGTGATGTATACACTGGAACGCCCACACTGACTGGGTGGCTTCCCACGTTCCTTTGACACGTCACCATCCTCTACGAATCCTTCGTTCTTGAATCCGTCCACTGGTTGACAAGATACACCCGTAGGACCACTCCCTGTGTCACTGTGACCTGCCCAGGTGTCACTGCCACCTGTGTGGGGTCCAGGCGACTCCACAGACTCCACGTAGTCCTCACATGCACAGAAATCATTGCCGGTATTCACATAGGCCCCCACAGTGCCATTTAGGACGACCAGTCCCGGGGGAAGTCGAGGCTGATCCGACAACTGTGAGTAGCAGGCATCGTCTTGGACCTCGTGATCTCGTATTTCATCGTACACCTCCTCCATCTCATCATCCGCGTTATTATGGAAGTAGGTTCCGCTTAGCTGTGCCGAGTCGTCACTGAGTCTGAAATACATATGTGATACCATGATTATGAGTGACGTTATAGTTATTGTACGTGTTTATGGCATGATTGTCAGTGACGTTATAGTCATTGTATGTGTTGGTGGCATGAATGTGAGTGATGTTCTAGTTACTGTACGTGTTGATGGCATGATTGTGAGTGATGTTATAGTTATTGTACGTGTTGATGGCATGATTGTGAGTGACGTTATAGTCATTGTAAGTGTTGATGGCATGATTATGAATGACGTTATAGCAATTGATAGTGTTGATGGCATGATTGTGAATGACATTATAGTCATTGTACGTGTTGATGGCATGATTATCAGTGACGTTATAGTTATTGTACGTGTTGATGGCATGATGGTCTGCAAGCCCGACCAAATATTAACAGTAAAAACATTTCTTATAATTGATTCAACATAATTATCATATGTTCACATTATTTAAGGCATATTATTACTGCTGAACTCTTGTCTGCATCGGACATGGCCTATCTTTGTCCAATATAGGTTTGATGTTGGCACCATCTATGGCCAACATTAGACAGATATCGGCACAATACAGACGATATAGGCCCGAGGTTGCCAAGATGAATCCAATATTGGCCTGATGTGGATGGCTATCTGGGTGTATATAATATATAACTTGCAATCTATACAGACTCTAGCCATACTGATATTTTGGTATTTTACATGTTTTATTTAACCACGTTCGTCCTTTGTTCAATACAACTATTTTAATAGTGCAGTCCATAGTGACATCAGTAGTAGGTCTACACACAGAAAATTGCTAAGACAATACAGACTAATATGTATACACATATAGAGAGTTCGAATAGCTGTACGATCTTTACTATACAGTCCATGTGCAACATGAACAGGGAATTTGAATAGCTCTAACGACCACAGCGTACTCGAATCTATCGTTCTCAGTGATCTCTATGAAACAGGGCTGCGTCTATACCAGGATTCGAACCAGAGTTGCCTAGATTGAGAGTCAAACTATACCTTATACTTCGCCAGATACAGATACAGCACGAGCACGAGCACGCACACACACACACACACACACACACACACACACACACACACACACACACACACACACACACACACACAAATATATAT
>JAUTBT010080873.1:0-12887 GCA_032361225.1 Lepetodrilus schrolli | reverse complement strand
GGCCCCCGGGGCAGGATTTGAACCTGGAACCTTGGCTCCGAAGTCCAACTGTTCTACCACTGCGCTACCACCCGCCCGAGTCATTTTAGTAAATTCAATTTGTTTTGTGACATCATGCACATTCAATAGACAATTTCCACATGTTGAATGGACTGCATTTTCACATTCAACAACAGACAAGCAGACAAGATAAATGTGATAAATATAATATAAAATCTATATAAAATACAATTCCAAAACCACAAGCATATGCATCAAACCATCACCGTCCTGGCAAAACCATAATAACAGCTGCCCATAGCAACACAGCGCCAGAGAAAAGTGCAATATTGTTGCATGCTATATTTATAACTTGGAGGAGAAAACGGAGGAATTTGAAATTATATTTTTTGGGGGTGCATAAAGTTGTGAATGTCATAGTTATTTGATTCCCTGGTTTACAGATTTGTCTGTGATGGCAATTGTATGATTTACAGATTTTTCTGTGATGGCAATTGTAATTTGTATGTATTACAGATTTTTCTGTGATGGCAATTGCATGATTTACGGATCTTTCTGTGATGGCAATTGTAATTTGGATTTTTTCGGTGATGGCAATTGTATGATTTACGGATTTTTCAGTGATGGCAATTGTAATTTTTATGTATTACAGATTTTTTCTGTGATGGCAATTGTATGATTTACAGATTTTTCAGTGATGGCAATTGTAATTTTTATGTATTACAGATTTTTCTGTGATGGTAATTGTATGATTTACGGCTCTTTCTGTGATGGCAATTGTAATTGTTATAAATTAGACTTTTGTTATACATAGTTACCTGCAACAAATAAAATTGGCTTCGACTTTGGATAAACCATTGCCTACCAGTGTTTGTTCATGCTCACTGATATTTTATATGACTTGTTCCTTCACTATTTATTATTACAATTTTTCTAAAGACTAGTACACTGTCAGTGGAATATAATAAAAATAATTATTTTTATTTTACAAAGTGGGAAAAAATCTGGTACGTGGATCCGTAAACTAGGGAATCAAATAACTATGGCTTTGCTTCCTACAACATTTTAGTGTCATAATGCACTGGATACTACTCTATATACATTTGACTTTTCATAACATGCACATAACGTTATAACACTGCACAAAATCTAGGATTTAATCATTTTTATCCAATATCAAAAGACATGGGTGAGATTCTCTACATAAATTCTCTATACATTTTATTCAAATAAAATGATAATTATGAACCGGGTGCATAAATTACCAAAATAAATTATGGTCAAATAACATAAAAATATGAGGTGGAAAAAAATATATTACAAGTTTGCATGCCAAATACCCAGCATATACACTGAACACCTTTGAAATTCAGTCTCAGCATCCAAATCTCCTCAAGACAAAAATCTACAAAATGCAAGACGACACTGGCTATTATAATAAATACAACACACCCTAGACTTACCATGTTTGTACAAGTGAACAGATTTCCATCACTGCTCACTTTGTATGCCCTCTGAGGCAGTGACAGAAATAGAATAAAACGGTCATTAACTTAAATATTCCTTAAATTTACAAACAAATATTAATACTGAAAATAGTAATTTATTATTTATAATTCAGAAATTGATTTCTGGCTATGTGATTTGTAATGAACAAGTAGAAAATTATATTGTGATTATTTCTATGGATTACCCAATGCGTGTACATATGTCCTTTTAAAAAAATTACTTTTTCATAGTATTAACTAGTGATATGTACATTGGAAAACCTTCATTTGAGTATTAATTAATGGTCCCATACACAGACAGGTTACATCATATGTCAATGACAGTCTGCCACGTGTCATTTCACGGAATTCCCTTGTATTTAAATCCAGCAAGTGTAAATATTTAACAATGATTTGTATTCTTTATACAAACATAGTTTATTATTATTAACTGTACATTCATACCAGGCTTGCTGATTTTTTGGTTATATTTAGTTATTTAAAGACATCATTTTGAAAGAGCAGCAACAAGCGTGAAGCTTGTATTCTTGTAAAAAAAACAACACTGAAAGTGGTCGGGCATGATGTGAAATAACCATCGCAGATCTAATTTAATAGAAATGAAATTCATCTTTACACTACAAAGTCCAGTTGGGTAAACTATGTAAAAACAGTGCAGCAATAAACTTGTTTTTCAAGTTAACCGATATTAAAAATACATGTGATGAGTTAAATGTAAATCATTAATATTCTACCCAGGCCCCGTTCCACAGAACAATCGTAGTGCTACGAGAGTCGTAGCCAAATGCCCCAGGTTTAAATCCTGCCCCTGGGGCCCAGCAATGTTTGCGAAAGTTGCCTTTCTGACACGATATTGATAGGATGCACTGTCTGTAGAGTGGCAATGCAGTTATTTATTAATTTTTAATTGGGGTTTAGAGCCGCTTTCAAGATTCCTTCACTTATATCATGGCTTGTCAGTTTAGGGCAGGAGGAAACCTGCAGCATCCATAGCACTGACTGTTGCAGTAAACCTGCGAGCACTGGCTGGTATTGACAAGACCAAGGATGATAACTGCATTACCACTCTACAGACAGCGCATCCTATCAATATCGCGTCAGAAAGGTAAATTTCGTGAACATTGATGCCGGGCTCCCGGGGCGGGATTTGAACCTGGAACCTTTGGCTCCGAAATCCAACATTCTACCACTGCGCTACCACCCGCGCTTCTTAAGCAGTTAGAAGGTTAATTAGGATTTAGATCCAGTAAGTAGAAAGCTAACAGTGGTTTAGAAATTGTACAATTCTGGGCAGCATTTCATGAAGCTCTTGTATTCACTAAGGGACTGCAGTGGTCTCATAGTAATTAGCGACATAGATTGATACGACAGTGCTATGGTCTTTTAGTGAATATGAGAGTTTCATGAAAATGTGCCTTGCTATATATAAAAAGATTAAGAAGTGAGATAGAAGCAAAACAAGAACAAGTGATTTTGCATGTCTTTTTGTGTAAAAATATTGAGTGAGTGAGTTATTGTTTCATTTCGCAGTGGGAATCTATCACACGACACTAATATTTAAATATACATGTAAATATTGAAGTTTACAGTTAGAAAACACTCCTGTTTTGCAATACACAAAACTAAGTACCAATCTGGTATCACACACACACTAAAACTCACCGTTTCTGGAAACTTATGTATGATGTACGGCTTATATCCCGCGGAACCGGAAACCGGTCTGAGACCAACAACCAAGGCATATTCAAACAGCTGGGGGTAGATCTTGGACAGGAATTCCTTCGTTTTTCTTATACTTTTTTTCTGGAAATTAAATGTTACAAATATCAGATTGAGATTAGCACATTTCCGTTCAAATTTGTAAAAATATTATAAAAAATGATCGACAGAGTTCAAATGTTTACGAGTCACATGTACTAGCGGTTTTCAGCAATGAAACTAATCTCAACAGTTTCACGGATGGATTGACCCTCTCCATGTTGAAGGCAACTGGAGATGCCCCAAAGAGCAGTGCCTGTTTCTAATCCAGCAGGGAGAGGGTTAACAAACAACAATCGCTGATCAATAAAGGGCATCTGCAGTTGCATCTAGGATGAACAAGGTTAATACAAAAGCATTTGGAGGACTGAGGATCTGACAAACATTGCAAATGCTTCCATTCACCTAACAACTACTTTTATATTAGTTGGGATGCCAATGAATGTTTTGTTTTGTTTTTATTTTATTTTAGTTTTTGCTCCATTTTTTTTGTGGGATTTTTTAGGGATTTATTATTATTTTTTTAAATTAAAAATTAAATTATGAAAATAAAATTTAGAATGGAATGCCCACTGATACTGATGTTGACATTCCTGTACCTGAAGTAAATGGAGGAATGAATTATTAAATCATTATCTAATGCCAAAATAAATAATATTTCAAAATAAATAATTTTTCAAGTATCCTTGGTGAAAAACTAAGGATTGGGAGGAATGATGTGTGTACACGTGCGTAATTTAGAATTTCCACAAAATACTCCCGGTACAACAACCGCCAGAGAATTTCTCATTATGATAGTCAACGTCAAACAATATGCTGTCAAGGTTGGCAAACACACTAATGTAATTAGTTGTGATAATTAGCCTTTAGGAAAATAGTATCTGCAAAGTGTGACCAGCTGTATAGCACAGAGACAAACTGACTTGTGCAGTGCAGCAAATAGACTTTAGCCTCCTACGCATACTTCAGTCGATTAAGTTAGTAAAACTATGGGTACGAATGTTATAATAAGCCTCGAGATTACGAAAACCGTTGAGCACGATTACATGTTCAAGCTCAAATTATATTTGGGGATTTGTGAACAAATATGAGGAGCATGAAATTGTGTTATGATGCAATAATAAAACTCAATATAAGTATAATAAAATTTGATGTGTTATCAGATATTTATTGCGGATATAGTCATAGCCTCCCGTGGAATTACAAAACGGATAGAAATTAATTTATATAATCTGATATGGCTCTACTGTAGTTGATAAAAGACATTACTTTAACATTAAGGCCATTCATGACAATGATACCATAATTAACCTAATAATTTGGACAGGAGAAAATAATCAAATTATCATTAAAATAAAAAAAATTCAAAATGATCGGTGTTAATAATGTTAGGTACAACCAAATTAAAGTACAAAATATGGTTGTAAATGAAATGGTAAATAAATGAAGAATTTATTTTAAAAAATACATCCATTATTTTGTTTATTTTGAAAAAAAATAAAAAATATTGTATTCGAATAATTAGAAAATTACGATTTAAAAAGAAATTGGTCAAGTATGTATTTTTAGGGTCTGAAAAAAATAATTGGGGGAGTAGTACCTTAGGTGTTCGAACTATTACTATTAGAGGGTTCTAATTATTAGGGTAATTACGGTAACCAGTAAAATATTAATAATTAAATCATGTGTGTATATCAGTGTCCCGAGACTTATCCTGCTGTGTCCAGCTACATGTCATAATATTACAATAGTGTATTGTCCATAATATGACATAGATGACATCCTGACAGTGATAGACAGACAGTAAGGTGTTGGCTGGGTTCATAGTTCAACTTATGACACTTTCACACCTCTGTATTAACCTATGACCTCCGATCCCTAAAACATATTCTGACATTCACTCGCTGTGGCACGGATTACGACACGTGATCTTATCCGTCTGCGACAGACATCAAGCTAGCAGATCCCACACTCAATCATCTGCGCAGAATTCATATATTGATTAATAACTTAAGAGCGGCTCTTAGGGAATTAGCATTGGTTCAGGAGGCCGTATTCCTAACAACAATCTCCAGGCAGTCCGCACGCAGATTTATATTAATCATAACAGTCGTGGGTCAGACAAACAGGAGTATGCCATCTGTAGTTCTTCATCAACAGACTCGGGGAAATATTCAGGAAATGCGAAAATATTAATAACTGGTATAATCCTCATTTAGAAATGCCCCGTTATAGAGAAATATGGTATTGAAAATAACCTGTAGTAAATAATAACAACAATAATAATAGTAATAATAATAATAATAGAACACCTGCATAGCACAATAATAATAATAATAATAATAATAATAATAATAATAATAGTAATAATAATAAAACACCTGCATAGCACAATAATAACAATAATAATAATAATAATAATAATAATAATAAATAGAACACCTACATAGAGCATATTTCCATGATTGATATAAATTAAAACTCAATAACGTTTAATGAGACATAGACTTAATGAATTAAATGTGAATATTTGTTCAATTTATATAAGAAGTGTATTGCTTGAGTTGCTGAATGTTTCAACTTTTTCTATTCTGAATTTAGTTGTCAGCACTAAAATAAATCACAATGGATGAAACCCATTCCTCGCAATGGTGATATTACTGAAATGAAATGTGATGCATGCTGCTATATTACATTCACAGGAATTGAATTTCAACTATGAATAATTTTGTGCAAATAATTATTTTAATAGAATGATAATATTTTCAAAAAAATATCTACAGATGGGATTATGAAAAATACCAGGCAAAAATCAGAGGTTGACTCAAAATGTTCAATGTGAGTTGTGTATTGGTTGGGGGGAAATTGATGATGGCTGAACTTTCATACTGTTCATCATGACATTATCATGATCACCAAAATTTGAGGCAATCTGAGGCATTGAAGATCAATATCTTTTGAAAAGTTCTTATAACCATTTTCCCCCATGAATTCTATGTCAATTTATCAACTGATTTTGGCCCATGGTTCCATGAACATTTTCTGGCAATAGTTTCAAACAGAGTGACTGAGTCACTTTCAGTCTGTGCATTAGATCTAATCGTCGAAGCCTTAGAATCCTCTAGGCTCAAATCAGCTTTTCCTCGTCTCATCCACTTTGGAGAGTAACTACAGGAATGCCATTGGCAAAAATGTGCATTTCTTAAACACCGCTTTTGAACATGAACCTTGTTAAACGGTAATCAATATTAATATTAGATGTGTGTATTTAATGGCAACGATACTGCGAGTCGGCAAGTGTCTATCAGCCTTTTGCAATTGACTAGTATCGCTATCGGAGAATTGGTGAGCTCTTAATTAATTGTTGCATTTCTTACGCCCTGGGAAAATGTCTTACGGTAATAATAGGTACGGTCACTGGACAAATTGCCTCAACTTGGTATCACTTGTAGTTGGGCCAATATTTCTCTGCCTAAATCTTCTACCAAACTGTCTATCAGGCCCCCCAAGATTACTAAACCTTTTGTGTACAATTTCATTCTCAAGCCCAAACTTTACATGGTGATTTGTGAACAAAACTTGACTTTAGCATTAATTCGTATTCAAAAACGTTTCGCAATCTCGGGGTCAGATCTGGTAATTTGCATCTTAATGTTTTCCTGGCTGTACAATCATTATAAATGACTTCAAGAATCAACATTAAATGTCCATGTTGGCATTTGTATTTATTTATTTATTTATATTTACATCGATAAGATATAAATTTATCTTTGCACATCTTGATATGCAATAATGTACTGTGCCATTGTCTGTTTACAGATTTGTATGTATGTTGTGTGACACCATTTGTGTGTAACCGTATAATGTAAATTCTTGTGAAAACCTCCCCCGTCCCCCCATCCCTGTCATGTTCGTGATACTGATGTATTTTGTTGTATTTTTACTTGTCTTCCTGTGTCCTGTCTCATGACTGGAGCATGAATAAAGTTTCATGTTTCAAGTTTCAAGTTTCAAGCCGAAGGCATAGATGCCCAGTGATTATAAATAATACAATGAAAAGATTTATAAACTGCATACTAGGAAGTGATGACTGGTGGTAAAATCACGAGTGCTCTGGTCCACGGAAATTATAGAAGCTAAAAATTGTACAATTCAAGGTTTTTCGCTTCAGTTTAATCTATGAATTTGTAGTTCAAGATGCAACCACTATGCCTTTAAATCCCCCACCCTCCTATCTGTGTTTGAGATGAATAGATATACTAGTATGTAAATTTATCCAACTAAGAAACCTTCCTTCGTATCTTTAAATTTAATAAAAGGCTACTTTTGATGTTTTTACACTTGAAAAGGCATAACAACTACAGAACTAGTTAATAATTAAGTATATGAAGTACACCAGTGTTAGAAATTCAGAAAATAATAAGGGGGTCCTTCTCTATAAGCCCAATGTTAATGGTGGTCAAATCTGTAATTTGCAAGGGGTCCCATGGATACCTTTAATATTGCAGATTTTTAAATGACCCCCTTAAATTCGAACACTGAAGTACACTATCCCTAGATTATATTGAGTAGCATAATGATTCAATATGGTTATTAGGCAATAGTATATCATATTATATATACCAGAAAAATGTAAGTTTACCTATCTCATTGAACAGGATCTGCAAAACTACATTCTTAATTTTCAAAACCTAAACTTTAAAAAAAAAGATCACTGAAAAAAATATATCTTTAATCAGTGCCTATTTACTTGATGACATGAGACACTTAGACACGTATCAATGTGTGGTGGAGGATTAATGCTATGACTCACACTGCACCGGGAGCGATAGATGTCCCAATTATACATCTTGTACGACTCGACGATGGGTGCAAATTGAACATGTGCCATCAATCAAAATGGCTGACAGACTATGTGCACCAAAATTCCTTCAAGTACACGAAGAAAAGAGTTCTCCACTCCTACTAGGATTATTTAACTTTCTGGAGGACAGAAATGACCGTCGACAACACTAAATACATGCTCACGCTTTTTCTTACAGTTACCTATAGAACTAACATTAAACCTTATGTTACGAGTACTGAGATATTTCTGAATGTGGCGTTAGTCATTCATTCATTGATACAACTAAAATATTTTAGTATCAATGATATAATATAAAACGAAAAATACAAACTTACATTCCTTTTCCATGTCAAAGGTTTATCATTCATTCATCATTCACTCAATCAAGACATTCAACATGTTACAATGCAAATATAAATTTTAAAATGACAACAAATGCATTAATATTTACAAATTAACTTTTACAATTCCGGAGGCAACTTGGGATGCCTTAACCCAATCCATGCTGTAGGCATGTGCCTAATGCAGCAGGGAGAGGGTTAATGAGAAACTATTATCATGATTATTATTATTATTATTATTATTAATCGAGAAGGGAGCTGGGATAAAGTAATAGACAGTTGGAAGTCTTCAAGGCAACAAAGGGAGACAACTCACCGTTCTTGCCTTGATTGTACTGACATATTTCACACGCTGTTGGATTTCAGCAACATCCACAAAGTCTGAGTCAACTGCAAAAAGAAAATGGAACAAATTACAGAACTATGAAAACATGATAAAACAATAATGTCATTTTATCTCTTGGCGATGCATTGATTCGTTGAAAAAAGTTGTATCTATCCCGGCCGTCTATTGGCCGACATTTGTGCCAGGATCCCAATGCAATTCCCCCATCAGAGGATTAGTCATTAACCCTTACCATGCTGGAGATGCCCTAAAGAGCTTTGTCTGTACCTAATCTAGCAGGGAGAGGGTTAATTTTAAAAAATAGCATTGCACATCTGTGCAGATGGGCATCATAGTGCCACTGTGTTCTAGGGACAATTATCCAGGCCCCCGTTCCACAGAACAATCGTAGCGCTACGAGAGTCCTAACTCCTGTACGTTAGCATGGAGTTGCTAAGAGTTACGACTCTCGTATCGCTACAATTGGTTCTGTGGTACGGGCACCTGGATTCACAAGGCTATCCATAAAACATCTGGGCCCCGTTCCAGAGAACGATCGTAGCGCCACAAGAGACGTAACTCCTATACTTTAAGTTAGTGATGCATCTCGTAGCGCTATGATTGTTGTCGTGGCCAACTTACCACTAACTCCTTGTCCAAGTGGTAAACATCGATCAGATCCAACATCATTAGTTTCATTATTGACAAAACTCTCGTTATTAATATCACTTGTCGGATCAGTCCATTCGCGCAGAGATAATTTATACAACATATCACAAATTTCACGGTGTCTATGATTAACTCGATAAGCATGTGCATCACATTTCAAATCAACATTGTTAATTTGGCAATGTTGCGATTCTACTATAGAGTTATCTGCCCTTGTTGACTCGTCGGCAATGCTGCAATCCTGATACCATTTACTTCTAGACAGAACCTCCTCTATATGACCTTGACCGTCATCACTAGTGGAACATGGTCCAACATAGAAAACGCTCTTGGACGATCCTTTCTGTAAAGTCTTATATGATCTTTTTCCAGCTGTCATAGATGATCTTTTCTCAGCTGTCATAGATGATCTTTTCTCAGACATCTTAGACAATCTTTTCTCCAAAGCCTTTGATAAACTTTTTTCTAAAGTCTTGGACAATCCTTTCTGAGAGCATCCATCCTTGAAATTTGATTTTGAATGCGAGACTGGCAGACTGGACTGATGAGGGTGATATTGACTAGGGAAGGTTCTCGATGTCGGAGCGATTTCAAAACGAGGACGAGATGTCCTGAAAGGGTGCAGCTCTTGATGCAGTCCAGCAGGGACAGTGGAACTTGCAGCCACAGGGCAGTCCTTGTGGAATCTGTGGTCTGGATCCCTGGAGATCCCTGCAGAGCTGGCTAGGCATGAGGTGGGGGTGTTGATTGTGGATGTGGATGATGATGAAGTGGAGGTGGTGGAGGTGGCATAAAGTCCCCATGGACTGCCAGTAGTGGTGACAGATGCACAGAGTTTCTTCTGAAGTCTGCCTGGATCCCTGGAGATCCTTGCTGTGGAACTGGCTAGGCATGAGGTGGAGGTGGATGATGATGAAGTGGCGGTGGTTGAGGTGGCATAAAGTCCCCATGGACCGCCAGTAGTGGTGACAGATGCACAGAGTTTCTTCTGAAGTCTATCTGGATCCATGGAGATCCTTGCTGTGGAGATGCTGCTGTAGGCTGAAGATGAGGATGTTGGGGTGGAGATTCTAGAGGTGGCCGAGGTGGATCTCATTCTCCATTGACCCCCAGTAGTGGTGACAGGGGAAGTCATTGACACAGGGTCAATGGCTACATCAGTCTGGACGTTGCCCTGCATTGCAGGTTTATCTTCTACTGTTCCACAGGCCGGAACACATTAAATCCGTTTTGCATCAACCACGTATTGGTCTCATGACCACCAAGTTGCTTCTCTGTCCTTTTTCATGAATCAGAAAATATTCATTGACATGAGGTGTAGCAAGCATTACATTTCAAGCCCTTGTGTTGCTTGGCCGTTGGTGAACAACTTTCCTGTTGTCATTCCCAAATAAGAGTTTTAAGTACACAATATCCCTTGACAAGATCTGTAGCAAGTACTACACTTCACGGCCACGAGGTGCTGGTACACTACCTTCCTGTTGATGTTGTTCCCGAATCAGAAATGCCCCTTTACTACCTACTTTCCTGCCCTTGTTCCAGAATCAGAAAAATTCAAAATATCCACCAACAAGATGTACTACCAGTATTCCATTATAATCAGGTCTTAGGTCGTCAGTACTCCTGTCCACTGTGCTAAAAGAATCCATCAAGAGTGTATCAGTGATATTAGAGCACCAAGCACCTCCATCGCACGAGACACACGTATGTTGACATGTACCTTTGCTTATCGTCAAGAGTACCTGCTAGAGATACTAGCATATGACATTCATACACAACTGTGCATATTGAATCTATTTATACATCTACATCTACGCTTTAACAGGTAATGTTTACATCGATGAAACACTGTTTTTTCAAGCATTAGATATTGTGCTACTATACACAATTAATGTCCACCAGTCACGATGGTCAAGAGATTGCCGATGACCGGTCCGCTGTGGCTGGGGATACTGCCAGTGACCATTGTGGTGTTATCTGACCCTCTGCCCAGATATGCTGAGTATCTACTACAGACGAAATAGCATGTAGTCGTACATATGAGCATAACTTATTCAGGTCAACCCCCTCTGTTCACGCTTGACTGATTCCCAGTATCTGTAGCAACGGAGATCATTGGGCGACTCTCACGGTAATAGTATATACCTTCAATCAATGGTTACAGCACGGATTCAATGGGAGAAATCTCAGCTGAGGAAAATCTCAAACTTTGAGAAATCGGGGCTAGATAACAATGCTAACTCCAGAGATCGGCGATTAACCCTCGATATGCTGTTGGTTACACAGAATGCCAAACGATCAGTGTTTGCTGTTGACCTATGATCTAATATACCAAATAGATTACAATCGTTGTTCAATAGGGCATTTCATGTCATTGCCAGGATGAAGAGGGTTAATCAGGTAAATTATATTAGAGATTATCACAGATGAGACGTAGACAATCCTGAAAGTTGATCCTTGGATTGGATTTGACTTGATTGTATCTGTACCCGTGACACAGTACACCCCTGTTATAACGCGCCTCTATGTACCATGGAATAAGATAAACCACGGGCTCAGATGGCTGAGATGTGGATCCAATTTAGTAATTTTTTCGTTATTTTTGTTTATTTCAATGTTTTTATAAATAAGAAAAACATTGAAATAAACAAAAATAACGAAAAAACAAATAACAAAATATTCCAATACTATACTATTCACTGTACAATGTAACGTTGATGTTTGATGTCACATAATGTGTTGCACAAGACTTGGACAAGTTCAGTGAAATTAATTGATCAAATCGTTTACCAAGATATATATTTATCGAATAATCACATGACTGATGATATGTATTGTGTCGGGTTTCACCTGCGCAGTATGGTAATTGAGAGATGGTTTCACCTGCGCAGTATGGTAATTGAGAGATGTCCATTACAGAAGAATGATAGATGCCAATTGGATAAAGAACTTGGGTATCACGATTCCTTCGACATTGACAATACATGGCTTCAGACTAACATTCTGTGTTACTTGTCCACAGGGCAAGTCAGGTGAAGTAGCAAAGGCACCAAAGTTTGCTAAATGTTAATACGTAGTTTGACCGCAGTGGAATTTAACTTGGCCCTGTACGTTGGGCATATGTTAGTCAACAGCCCTACAATGACATTCAAATATTTTAAGTAGATGTCATTGTGACATCACAATGCATCGTCTAGTTGCATTGTGACATCATACATGATGAAATTACAATGATCAGCTGTTGTTGGACATTACAGGTCGTTCAGTTCCGTCTTGAAGAAGGGAGGCTTGCTCCCAAAAACGTTGACAACTAATAGCTAGCTTGTTGATGTAAGATCACTCAACTATATATATATATTATTTATTTATTATTTTTGGATTGGGGTTTTAAGTCGCTTTCAAGATTCTTTCACTTATATCACGACTTGTCAGTTTAGGGC
>JAUTBT010080862.1:0-12887 GCA_032361225.1 Lepetodrilus schrolli | reverse complement strand
GCGAGGGGGGAGAGACAGAGGGGGAGGGAGAGAGGGGAGAGAGAGAGGAGGGAGAGAGGGGAGAGAGAGAGAGAGGAGGGAGAGTTACACAGACACGTCACAGTCTGCAGTGAGAGAAGAGAGACAATGTGTGTGTGAAAGAGAGAGAGAGAGAGAGAGAGAAAGTAGGAGATATCACAGGGATGGGATGGAGAAAGTACTAGTCTAAGAGCTAATGTCTAGTATATCGATACATCTAAACTAAACCAACAGCGGGTTTAGAAAGTATGTGGTTTGTATTTGTGTGTGTAATAACCATCACCGCAAATGCACGCATACATTATTAACTTTGTGTCCACAGAATAACAACCCAACTGCTAACACGGATAAATACTGAACAATGAACAGTTCTCTGAAGTTTAATGTGATGTTCTATTACAATCTGTTTTACATATATTATATAAGAGCATTCCGTAAACCTAAATGCCATGAACCCAGATGCAAACATTCCGACTACTGTAACGATCTTTTATCATATAAAGAAATACAGAATTATGCTCAAGAAAACAGTATAATACGAAGTATGTTATAAAATTCCCTTTGACAAGAAAGACAGAATTACGATGCTTTTAACCAATGCTACATGAAGCAAGACACGCCTCGGGTTAGTTCCGCCATCAAAAGAATGTTAACCTAGAGGGAAAATATCACAGTAAAATCTAATCAAATGTAAAATATCCACCGTAAAGTTTCGCAGATAGACATTTATAGGACAAGGGACTGTGTACGAATACATATTTCACGGTGTTATTGCTGGATTAGTTTTGCACGTCTTCAGGTTTCTTGAAAGTGTTCCTTGACATTCTCCGGTGCCGGAGGGATCCATTCCGATGTTGACATAGAGATCGGGCATAAGCATTGACTAACATTAGCGTTTAGCCATCAGTCTAGATTTGATGTTTTGCATTCACGAAGACTATGAAGTACATGTGCTATAATAATATATTCTGTATAGTGCAATATCCTATAATAATAGAAGTCTCGGTCTTTCAGCCATACCATTTTCATCAATTCTTGCAATTATCTGTAGATTTTGATCACGATATTGCAAACGCGTCAATTGTGAATTGCGTGAGCGACTATTTACAGAAAGTACAACGTGCCAATAAACCAAGTATGGGCATTCTCATTATGATATCAGTGGAGAGCGCCGCCTTTTATATAATCACATACATAATATTAACGAATACGACAGCCAGACTGAGATTTAATGGATGTTCATAGACAGCGATAAAGCGGTTATAAGTAGAACGTTATATTAGCCACTTCCTGTATTTTCCATTCTGGATGTAATGGGAATTAGTTTCCACTCACATAGTTGTTACGGGTTTTCCTCCCGCCGTAAACACGTCTGTGATATATGGTGTAAACGCGGCTTTAAAATCCCGGACCGTGCTGGTGAATTTCTGTTGGGTATCCTCCTTGTGTTATTGAAGTTCGTCCAAATCGAATCGAAACTTGTTAATTTAGAACAGAAAAACGAAATACAAATTTAATCTCGTGTATATATATCTTGTGCAATGGTAAAACTAACAATGGCTAATCAACACAGGCATCGACATGAATATTTGCATGGTAGGTTAACTAAATATTTGTGCAGTAATACATATTTAATCATATCATGTGGCAATATGGTTTCATGGCTGTCTGGTATTACATAAACCAGCTGTAGTCATTAACGGAACGTTATGTCTACATTTAACTATCCATTTTCCTATAGGCTTTAATTTTACCAATGCATGACACCAAGGTCATCATACAAATATTCCCGATTCTTATATAATTACATCCCGTACTAATGGCCAATACCCTCGATGGCCAGCTGGTTCTCTGGTGATTTGTAAGCTATTCCAAGCTGTTTGTACGCGTATCTCAATGCGCTCGGTCAAGTTCTCCATGACCACAAACGTGTGCATGTTTTCATTATTAATGTCCACAGAAGAAAGAAGTGTGTCTTACTTACTTAGAGGAGCACACGTCAAGGCGGCTCACTACGGCAACCGGAAATACAGACACGTCTAGGATCAATGGACCTGAGACATAGAGGGGGCGGAGAGAGAGAGAGAGAGAGAGAGAGAGAGAGAGAGAGAGAGAGAGATAGAGAGAGAGAGAGAATAAAGAGAGAGAGAGAGGGGGAGAGATTAAGACAGAAAGGGGCGGGGAGAGATTGTACTACGGCAACCGGAAATACAGACACGCACAGGAGCAATAGAGCTGAGACATAGAGGGAGCGGATAGAGAGATAGAGAGAGAGATAGAGAGAGAGAGAGATAGATAGATAGAGAGAGAGAGAGAGAGATATATATATATATCAATGGAGTTGAGGGACAATACACGCGTGCAAACCATCCTGCCAAGAGATCGATGATTGTTTTATAATAGGCATTACGGATACTCCAAGGGACCAATTATCAATTGCTCTTTTTACAGAGGATGAGGCAGATATTGATGTCTTAATTATTAACAACGGAGTGCGCTTCTTTGTGCATTTAAAGGGATACACATTGAAATTTACGGGAAATAGTAAAAAGTGACAAGCCGTGATATGAGCAAAATAAACTTAAAAGTGACTGTTAAGTCGAATACACATTTTAATGAATTTGAAAGGTGCTCATAAAACAATGATGCCATTAATAATACAGTTTATTTGTCGATGGTGAAACGCGTCATCTCATTGGTTTATGGTTGATAATAAGTGTGTTTTGAAAATAATTTAATAATTAAATTGGCTTCGTTAATACATGTATATTTGAATAATTAGCTTTCGAAATAAAATAGACACACTTTGAAGTGTCCAGTATATGTTCATGATCACCACCAATTTCGACAGCATGTACATCTTTAGGGATAAATCCTAATAAATCGTTGTACACGTCGATATGCAACTTAATCACAAGTATTTACTATCAAGTACATTAGATACCATAATATGCATGTATATATGTATTCGTTCTTACATTTATTCTTCTTCATAGGAAATAGCGGTTCATATTGCGTTAGGACTGCTATATTTAGGAAGATCGGACCATACTTCGTTAGGACTGTTAGATTTAGGAAGATCGGCCCATACTTCGTTAGGACAGTTAGATTTAGGAAGACTGTTATATTTAGGAAGTTCGGCCCATACTTCGTTAGGACTGTTAGATTTAGGAAGATCGTCCCATACTTCGTTAGGACAGTTAGATTTAGGAAGACTGTTAGATTTAGGAAGTTCGGCCCATACTTCGTTAGGACTGTTAGATTTAGAAAGATCTGTGATATTTCGTTAGGATTATTAGATTTCGTTTGGACGTTTAAATGTAGCAAGAGCGGCCCATGTTTCGTTAATTATGATTGTTAGATTTCAGGAAGAGCACCCCATAGTTTATATGCCGTTTGAATTAATACGAAATGAAGCCAATGTTTGCTAACAGTATTTCCATTCGTTCCAGAGATCAGTATTGGAGTGGTACACGAGAGCTGGGTGGTAATAGGCCATTACGGAGACTTAGCCAGGAGGACGAGAGGGATTCAACACAATCCTCTTGTTGGAAGGATCTGACTACGACTCATAAACACCCGTGTTTGAGCTGTAGTGATTGTCATTAAAGGTCACACCAGGAACAGATCAGGAACAAATCAGGAACCAAGTCCAGAGGAAATAAGTGGGACCTCCTGAATGCATCAGCAGCGGAATTGGGCATGATTAGTGGTGTATACCTGCGCTTAATGGATACCTGCAGTTTTCTATATAAAGTTGCCTGTCAGAACTACGGGTCTACATCCATGGCGACGAGGGTGTAACACTACTGTGACTTATAAATATGCATTGCTTCGAGTGAATTCAACTCGTAATTATTGTTCGTTTCAACGATTTATTTAATCACCGATGTTTACGTTCAGCAAGGAAATATGACGGAAATATACATAGAATTGATCCAGAATAGAAAATCGAGAGCGGACCGGATCTTTCTATTCTGTTTTTAGTACCTTCTAGGATGTACTTCTATGACATCAACTCATACGCAAAGAGCTGCATGCAGGGATTAAGGTGGGAGTGAGTAGTAGTGACGACACGCCGTCGCTCTGACCGGCAAACGCTGGATACAGTAAAGGATTAAGCCGTGATATCGATCCATCCCTTCCCATATACTCCCTGTCATGCTCAAACTTTGCTTATAGCACTAGCAAGTTAGACGATGAACTTCACCGGCTCAGCCGGGTCGGAGGAACTGGCTCGTCACCTCGGCGGAAAGCTGACGTCGGCCCAGCGTAACGTCACCCACCACTTGTCGGCCTCCGGGAGCTCGCTACTCCTGATCGAGGACGTGGCCGAGGACCATATTACCATAGGGAGGATACTTATTGGCGTGTCTTTGGCGTGTATCATCCTTTTTACGATCGCCGGAAACGTGCTGGTTTTCGTTGCCGTGATTTCCAACAAGAAACTTCACAGCGTGTCCAACTACTTCATAGTCTCTTTGAGTCTCGCCGACCTTCTCGTGGCCACCATGGTGATGGTTCCAGCCACGTTGAACGAGATATTTCAAAAGTGGGTTCTTGGGAACGATTTCTGTTCCATCTGGGCCTCGTTCGATGTGATGTTGTGCAGTGCCTCTATACTTAACGTGTGCTTAATCAGTTTGGATAGATACTTGGCGATAATGACTCCGCTCAGGTACAACGCATTGATGACTAATAAACGAGCGTTTTTATTACTGTCATGTGCCTGGACTATCGCCATATGCACTTCGTTCGTACCCATTCAGAACGGCTGGCACAACCCTAGTGTGCCGTCACTGGAGAATTTGACGTTATTCAGCGTGGAGCCGCGATGCATTTTCATAGTGAGTTTTCCTTACGCTTTAAGTGCATCCACAGTTACCATTCTCCTCCCGATTATTATAGCGTTTGTGTTGTACTACAGAGTGTCCAAAGAAGCCAGACGACAAGCATTCTTTGTGGGATCTCTCATAGCTCCGAGTCATGTTCTGCTTGGCAAAGACGTCTCAAACAAGTCTCTCAGAGAACCGTTCACTAGAAAGGCAACGGTTACGCTCGGTGTTATCGTAGGAGCGTACGTTGTCACATGGGCTCCGTTCCTGGTGTCAAACATGATCGACGCGTTCTGTAGATGCGTTCCTCCGCAACTGTTTACTGGATTTGTATGGCTCGGGTACTGCAACAGCTTAATAAACCCTATCATTTACCCCTTATTCATGCGAGACTTCAGGAAGGTGTACATAAAATTAATACAAAGCTGTTGTCCGCGATTAAAGTTCCTCAAGAAAGCATCAAAGGCGACCATGCGGCGATAAACTGTGCGGGAAACTTTCACTTCAAAACTATTATAATAGAAAGAAACGATCAGTGTTTACTGTTTACTATGGATATGCGAATGTGAAGCCATATTGCACGGTAGGTTCGATAAGCTCAAGAAGCGTGTTGCTGTTTGATGACTATTGACGAAGTTATCCATGATCATTAAAGTACTTTCGATCCGGATAACTTCATTGCAATACATCGATGCAATTATTACTAAGCATAAAGATCCTGATTAGTGGGGAAGTCAACGACATGGATACTCTTAATGGCTGTCCTGTACCTCAAGGTTGAGCTTGAGTTTTAAAATGTGATATGCATGTTAGACGTTTAAATTCTCTACAGGTATTTACATCAAAGTGTAAATTTACCATAACTGAGTGTTGTTTGCTCCGGGATGAGAATGTCGTTTAGTAAATTCCGATTGTTCATATAGCTACGGGTACTGCTTGACGATGCACAAGGCAATCATCCTTCTGACTTTGTTGATAATTCGTGCTAGAGCATATTCCATATATGTGTCCACCTACATCATGCTTACTGTGTTCGTATGTTTGTCACAGTATTTGCCAAGGAATCGTTATACATCCACCCACTCGTTCATTTTGGATGTTTTGTTACCATTGTTTCAGCCAAAGATTACAGGTTAAAACTTTGCTAATTGTTCAGAATGACTGAAGGTACTACTGTATAATATATAGTGTACACGTATATTATATACCCATTAGTATGTTAAAATAGCATCCACTCATTCTTATATCTCTCTCTCTCTCTCTCTCTCTCTCTCTCTCTCTCATACATCGCTCTCTATCCTATCCTATACTTAAGGGTGTTTGAGGGGATGACATAGTTAAAGATATTAGCTAACATATTTGTATATTTTAGCTCCATATTCCTAAATATATACGTATTTTTAAGAAATAATAAAGTGAAGGAGTGGGTGGGACCTGTGGAATAGTGCATGTGGGTCTCCTGTCCAGCTTAGTCTTTCAGCAAATACCATAATATTATTATTACACAATTCCCAAATCAGTAATATGGATTGTATGTGCAGGAAATCGTATCCCGAAATCTTAACGAGATATAGCATAATTTATACTTATTTTGTGCACTTTAAAAGGTCTACAATCACAGAAGTCCATGGCCATTTTGAATACATTTGATTTCACATGGAATACTTCTCATTTTTGTAATACCAAAAATATTTTTACACCGCACTCTAAGGGTACTTCGATGGCAAACCTTTGCGAATTAAATTATAATAAGAAAGGAACGTGATATATCTGACGTATCATTATTTCATTTCCATTCATGCTACCTCAAGTTACTTCCCTTGGCACTCGGTTCAGGGGAAATAACTTCAAGTGACAAATACGTTATGGTTAGTTTCAGGTACTAGTTTCTGGTTTTAAATTACTATAATATATTATCAGTACAAAGATTAAATATGCAAATATTGATTCAGAATACTATTGGGATATAGTGAAAAAGTGAATAATGAATTCTCTGGTCGAATAAAGTATTTTGCTTAGACAATAAAATGTAATTAGTTTGGCAGGTAAAATTAGTTCGATGATTAAGTAGCTAGTAGACGTGATGTGATTGTATGCATTTAAGACTTTAAAATGTACGCTGTAATCATGCTAAAATAAACAGGCAGGAATTGCCATGTGTTGTCCACCCACCGTAAGCATACATCAACGAGATCTCTGAAATACCACTTCCTGTGGATGGCGTCGCCAATCCATTTACCTCATGTACGTTAAAAGCCAATCCAGGCCCGGAGATTGCAAAACTTTATTGAGTTCAATTTCATGCTCAACTCAACCTTTTGTTCACAAAACCTCATATAAATTTTGAGCTTGAGCATGAAATCTCCCGGCCAGGCCGCCATTGTTTGAAGACTTGTCATTGGGCTACAATAGTTGTAACTCCAATTGTAGTAGTCTACGCTCGTGCATGTCAAATTTACTTACAATCAACTACAGCTACGATTGTTCTGAGCAACGGGGCCAGGATTATCAACCATTGTAGTAATAAAAGTGTCTCGTGCAATGGACGTTGCGGGTCCCTACGAAAAAGCTATATCTTTGAACAATAGGGGCCTGTTTCCTGTAGCTGGGCATGCTCTCATTACAACGTTCATCTTCCGTTTTAAGCGGAAATGTGTTGCAGTGCTACCGTTGTTGGTAGAGTATATTGCAGCATAATTCAAACGTACCTTTAACGACAATATTAGCCATAGATTGCACATTACACCAAGGGTAATGTTGACATTACCCGTAGGTTAATCTTGTAGTTACATCCGTGTATGCATGAGACGGCTGGTACATGTATATTCTTTGTTATAGTTATTGACAGTACTACAGAAATCCATGGCCAATTTGCTCATGCATTAGCATCAGGCCCCCCGTTCACGAAAGGGTCGTACCGTTAGTCTGGGCATAAAACGAGGCTAATTATAACGTCATGTCCTGCTATAGTAACAATATGGCGTACTCCCTGATTTACGCACGGATTATTGCACGACTCTTTCGTGAAACGCATGGCATGCCTGCATTTAACGAAAATGTCGTAACGATAGTCTGGGCGTAAATCCAGATGTATATAACGTCCTGCTTTTGAGAAAAATCACGTCCCGATTTACGCCTGGACTACATACCGTGAAATGCATACCAGAACCGTGTTTCACGAAAAGGTCGTCGATTACCCGAACGACGATTCCCTGAAACTCAGGTCAACAGTCATTAACATTACCATTAGGATCTTACATACTGTGTAAGATATTTATATATGTTATTACAATCATAAATGAATCTATATCATGATATAAATGTAAAATATATCCATAACTTGTGATAGAAAGTCTTTCAGAAAACCTGCACTGTATCATGACCCCCGTGCATTGTGTACAAATATGTTATATTGTGTGTAGCTGTTATTTGTATATATCGAATTTATACAAAGGTTGAAATGATAGTTAAAGATGAATAAAAAAAATTGAAGAACAATATAAACTTGTCGTTTTTTTAGAACATTTGTTTTGCATGGATTACCTTTTCCGTCAGATTATCAATTTATCCATGCACGCACATGCATAAAATGATCCGGCCGCGATATTATGAAACGTTTTTAGTAAATTTAATTCGCAACCTAAATTTTGCGTTGGAATTTGAGTGCAAAACATGAGGATCATGAACTCGTACTAAAAACAGTTTCGTACCTTCGGACAATATTCGTTCATAGTAGACATTACATATTGCGATATTTCGTCACATATTACATACTCCTTGAACAAGAAAAGTGCACAGCAAAAATAGTTAGACACTTTCAGCTCGCGTGTCCCGGACACCAAACAGAACACCTGACTTTTTTTTAATTCCTTACTTCAACTATCAATGGGAGTATATTCATCGTGAAAATATTATGTTTCTATTGTTATTTCTCAGCTAAAAAAAAATACAGCTAAAAAAAAGTACTTGTAAGAAGTTGTTAAAAACATTAATTTACATCGTTTCCTCGATATTAATAATAATGTTGTAAACAGATATCAAAATGTATATTAGATCTCTTCACTCAAAATAAATCACAATATATATTGAAATTTCATTTCAATATGTTAATTGGCCCTCCCCTAATCGATTGCTAAGATTATTAATAAGAATTACAACAACAACAAAATATGGTTGTAAATAATACCACTATACGTAGGCTAAATCCACGTATTTTGATCATTATCAGAGTGTAGATCTAGTAAGAAACGTCCTTGGAAGTTGGTAATTATCTTCATTTGATCAGTAAATGGAATTACAGTAAACAGGTCTTCATTCATTATTAATGTCGCCACCATATTTTATACCGTAGACAATTTTCACGCCAGTTTTATGTCAATGGAGATCGCTAGAATACAACGTGGATCTGTTTCCGGCGGGTCTAGCGTATCGGTCAATGATGTACTAGTATCTTGAATTCAAACAGGAAACTAATAATATTAATGCTACTACTACTACTACTACTACTACTACTACTACTACTACTACTACTACTACTACTACTACTACTACTACTACTACTAACTTGTAACCTATCCATTTCATCTTGAATAAAATATGTGTAAACTAAACTAATACTAATACTAATACTAATACTACTACTACTACTACTACTACTACTACTACTACTACTACTACTATTACTACTATTATTATTATTATTATTATTATTATTACTTAGTACTACTACTTATAATAATAATAATAATAATAATAAAAAGAAGAAGAAGAAGAATACTAATAATAATAATACTAATAAGAATGAGTACATTTATAATGCAAAATATCCACGTTCGAAAAGCATACGCAATTATTACCTATGTCAATGGATCAGTGTGCACTCGCTTTCCGTTTCAACTCCCTGGGAAGTACCGGTATACGACACAATCTTTCGGTTGTTGTTTTTACAGCGCATCAAGATTAGTATTCGTATTGTCATCTCACCCTACTCACCATCGCTACCCATTGCTAGTATAACTGCTAGTTGAATAGGCACATTTTCGAACTTAATACTAGTAGTATATCTTGCTTAAGGTGACATCACAGTTCAAGGATTTAATTTCATTGGAGAAGGACGTCTCAGCTCACAGCTGTACTATTCATTCTCAATCTCATTCCTTTATCTCATAATTATCCTTTGTGACGTGGTATTAATTTAATAGAATATACTGCAATTCCTCACAGAACGTTGTACATCGATCTATTTAATATGGATATGTACAAATTAATACATAAAGCATGTATTTCGAATACAATTATCGCATTTGAGCATCACCAATGTTAACGCAGTTGATTTTCTCAACACAATCTATTCATACAATCGCAGATCTTCATTATTAAATTATTGCTCAGTATTGAAATGCCCATGTACAGATTGCAGTCCCTGAATCCATAATAATAACGTCCACCGCAAACCAAAACGTCCACGCCGCATGTTATTCTATGTGAAATGTCCATGTATGATAGATTAACATGAGTACATGGAATATTTGAGTGTGGCTGATTTGGTGGTTTGTCATAGCGTATTACATAGCGCATCTTTGTACGATGTATTTCTATTGCGTTCTCAGAAAGTTGTGAAAATACTGCAGCCACATACAAGAACACACTAACCGATCAATTGGATAAACATGACAGTGGATCCGTGGGCATTATTGTTGCTATTTTTATTATTAATTGTTATTTTATCATTATCATTATTATTACTATTGTTATTATTATTGTTGTTATTATTACAACTAATAATAATAATATAATACTACTAATAATAACAACAATACTAGTAATAATAATGATAATACTACTAATAATAATAAAGAATAATAATAGCACATGAAACATATTTCAGGTGCTATTATTATTAGTAGTAGTAGTAGTATTGTATGTGAAATTGTCACACCTTAGAGTAGCATATTCATGAATCTAATAACATTTTATCTTTGAAATAAATAAACTCACCATAAAACCAGCCAGCCATACTCAAATTCGTATATTGTTTACATCTATACGAACAGAATATCCCAACTATACAGATATGGATTCCTACTATTTTTACAAACAACCACACCAACATCTGTGTAAGGAATGTACATGGATACTGTAACGGAAACGTGATCAATGAGCGGGTTGAAGTCGGCGACACGTCTCATTTGGTTAATGCGTTTACGCAGTAACGAATGCTGTGGTAAATATACTTTGTGCTTTTACGTATATACTACATACATAGATAACATCCATTTGCAAATTATTCTGTCATGCGTTAATCTTTTAAGCATGCCACCAGAATGTATTTATGGAGCGAAATTAAAATAGGGTGTTTGTTTAAATTGTTATAGGATGTATACATTTAGCTATGTTTTGTCAAGTGTTTTGTTTTTCAGGTTTATGAAGATAAATATTGTTAAAATCAACAAGAGAATAAAAATAGCTCGAGATCCCCATAGTATCTCAAGGTGTTCAAAGAAATTACATTAATCAATTCGAACAATACAAGTTTGGTGTATTTTTATCAAAAAACGTCAACAACAAAAACAAATACAGATACATGTTTTTAGTTGGGTTTAATTAGAGCCGCTTTCAAGATTATTTCACTTCTATCACGGCTTGTCAGTTTAGGGCAGGGGAAAACCCGCAACATCTGTAGCGCTGAATGTTACAGTAAACCTGCGACCACCTGCGACTACTGATCATGACAGACCAAGGATGATATCAGAGAGGTAACTTTCGCGAACATTGATGCCGGGCTGCCGTAACACAGATACGTGTAAATAATAGCTCATTGATAGATCCTGCTAGTTATCACGATGCCTGAAGTATTCTTCTTACGTTTCAACGACGCTTTCTACAGTATTTCAATTGAATTGGTGGAGATGTGGTAATTATGTGAGGACAAATCGTAACAACCAAATACTAGTATTCTACCTTAAAGTGGCAATGTCACTAACCCTCTGAATTAGTGAGTATCAAGCAAATGGTGACGTCACAGTGACGTCAGTTTTATATGAGAATTGCTTGAACTGATATCAGATGATTCCGAGGAAGCCATTCTGTCTTGTACCCATCGACCTAGCTTCATTGATAAACAGTGTCATACATGGCGGCATACGCAGAAGGAGATACTAATAATGATAAAGGAGCATGCCTCCAATCACAGACAGAAACAGGAATCAAATGTCTTTCAAATGACAGAAGTCAAAAGTTGAAATATATTTTTCATATCGATTCGCGAGCGGTCATCTATCTGGTGACCTTATTGCCAGAGAAATGCGACACAAATGTTAAAAGCATAGTGACATATCCATGATTCAATATAGCGCAGTCTCTTTATGGACTATACAACGGGAATGCGTACTGTCTTTATAGACTATACTATGGGCCTGTTACAGACGTATAATGCTACCTCATGGCGGATGCTGATAGAATGAACTGTGAGTGGGAGAATACGGTACGTAATCTACAGGAACAGATATATTGGAGAAAAGAAGAGGATTGTCTTAGTTAATAAAGACCCATCGCTGGTGTATTAATCAAAACATGTGAAGGTAATATCTAGTTGGTATTTTACGTTACATTCATGAAATTCATATTGTATTTCTAAAGAATCTCGTGAGTAAATCCGAAATGAAATCATTCAGCCACATTAATATTTTTCAATTGCGTATTCAGAGTTTTAATATTGTGACAGTGTGATATTCTTAATAATGTCTTCCAAATTATGCCATCTGAATCAAGTGTATTATTATATAAAATATTGGCGGACCAGACATAATTAGACACTTTAGCTTGGCTCCAGCTCATTTATTTATTTATTTATTTTTGCACTGGGGTTTTAAGTCGCTTTCAAGATTATTTCACTTATATCACAACCCTCAACATCCGTAGCGCTGAATGTTGCAGTAAACCAGCGAGCATCGGCTGCTACTGACAAGACCAAGGATGATAACTGCATTGCCACTACAGACATCGCATCCTATCAATATCGCGTCAGAAAGGTAA
>JAUTBT010080851.1:0-12887 GCA_032361225.1 Lepetodrilus schrolli | reverse complement strand
AGTATCACCTGCGGCGTTGCTAATACCATAGCATCTAGATATCGAAACTGCACAAATCCAGCTCCAGCCAATGGTGGTCAATTCTGTGTCGAAAGCTTATCCCAAACAGCATCTGTATCTTGTGGCCTTGTTGGTTGTCCAGGTGAGTAATTAACAACCTACATAGCCAACTCCATTAATTATGATGTTTAGGCGTGATTTTGATTATTACACCAACACTGTATATTAAACAACTCAATCGACGAAATTCCAGATTGTTTTTTATTGTATCATTAAATATTTACAGTAAACTATGAATATGTGCCTGTAGGTCTAATCCTATTATGGGTAAAATACAGCCATCCATAGTATTGGCACATAGCTAGATACTGTCTACCAAACTCTCGTGGCGCCACGATCGTTCCGTAGAACTATATAGCCCTGTGGCAGTACCGCGGTTGATGCTGATTACCACAGAAATAAACACAGAAATTACAAACAGTACTTCTGTGGGTAATTTAAAAAAACTGCATATTCGTGCCATCTGTGGTTCCACATTAGTAAATGTTTTACACACTAACCTATAGTAGGGATATGAACATGTTAAGAACGTTCTTAGGTTAAGAAGATCGTAAGAACGTTTCCAGATTAGGCCCCCAGGTTTCTACTGGAAGTTTATACTGGCGATTCAAGCAAAGTTCTGTATCGGAGGTTGCAGAGTAATTTTGTCATCATTTTGTCATAATACATGTACAGCGATGAAAAGGTTTTTGGAAGTACAAGAATGATTTTATATATGTCAAATGTATGTTATTTGCATGTAAATCAAATCAAACAAGTTAAACAAAATGTTGCTCATATTCCATTACACAGTGAATGGCGGTATTGGCAACTGGGGAGAGTGGGGCTCACCATCATGTCCTGCACTTAGTTGTGGGGTCACCGTTCAGGGCGTGGTAATTCGAAGACGACCTTGTAACAATCCCGCTCCAAGCAATGGAGGCTTGACATGTTCTGAGACCAGATCACAAACAACTCTTCGCTTCTGTGGATTTCCAGCATGTCCAGGTTAGACTTTCTTTTTAGACGAGAAAACTAACGGTATAATCTTTTCCCCTGTTTCCGGTCTCCCGGAAATATTATGCCTCAATGAAATATTGGGAGTGAAAAACTATATTCTGTTATACAACTGCCTTCGGGTGCAATAATACATCGGTTTATAGACCTTTAAACTAGAAAGCAATACAGACACTTGGAAGTTTGTTTCATGTGAAATTTAATGTTTCCACAAAACGTTGTCGCTGACGTTAAGCAGTAAAACCAATGCCCATATTATGCTAAAACCCGTTTCTAATTTGTCATAACGTGTCACATTGTAACAGTATAGTTAAAGTACGAAGGACGCTTGTATCCGAGTACGTTAACGTTATAATAGTTCAGGGCAAAACTATGCTTTAATACACTATAGTCCGTGGGCTGGGAGGGTCTACCGTGCACCCCCCACCAGAATCCATTAGGAATCCATTAAGAATAGTTATACATCAAATGGCTCAAATAATGTATGCAGCTATTTTGATTTTCTACCCTGTAAGCACAAATATGACCAAAAAACTACTTTTAATCTTACCCAGATTCCAGGATAATGCTGATTAGTCGTCGTAAGCCTCACCACTTATCGAATACGTGGAGGGCCTATTTTACACACTTTAGTAAACTATGACATTTTATCATTTGAGATTTATTAATATTTACACATTTACTTGGAACTATGTTTTGTCCTCGTGAATTAATCTAGTTTCCAAGATATGTGTCTATAGATAGTGTTTGTGACTGAAAATCGAGGTTAAAATAGTTCCTACAGTTATGTGATAAATAGAATCTCACATTTGTATTCATATATTATTGAATTTATTAAACTCGGCGAAAATGATATAATATCTGTTTTATAAACTCGTTTTATTATTTAATCAAGACATGCACTAATCTAATCAGTTATTGGAAATATTGATTATAATCAAGCTAGGGTATCACGTGACAGATGTAGTTCTAATATGGCAGCGACCGTGAGATTGCCGAGAGGAATGCGAGCTAGTCCCGTAGGTTAGCCGAGTGGTTTGTAGTCACTAATAACGAGGGTTTAATGGTAAGGACACATGACGTCATTCGCATTTTTCCAAGTCAGTTTACCATTTATTAAAGTATAGTCGGCGGCTTTGTTCTCACACCGTACAATAGAATTTGATTTAGATGGATAGAACACAGACTATTCTTGTTCCAGTTCCTATTGACGGAGGTGTTTCGCTGTGGGGAGCTTGGAATGACCCAGCATGTTCTGTCACGTGTGGCTCCTCAGCGACTAAGACCATAACCAGATTCAGACAATGTAATAATCCCTTCCCCTCCAACGGGGGTAGAAGCTGCATTGCAATTGGATTCACTCTACAAGACTCACAAGAAGTAAACTGTCAGAAAGTGGAATGCCCCGGTAAGTAACTGGTATATATTGGTCAGTCTTACAGTGTGAATGATTTAAATTAACTATTTTATTAATTTATTTGAACTAAATAATAAAGTCCTAGATCATAAGCATCGCTAGAATATATTCATACATTAATGTAGCCTGGTGTGATATAAGATTCTTCTACTGGTCTTGGCCAACGGAGTTACCCTTCGACTTAGCCTGTAGAATGCTGGACTCGCAATCCAGAAACTCGGGTTCGAATTCCAGGATCGGCACGTTCCTCCTCTTACACTATTACACTATTCCTCCTCTTATCACTGCATTGGTTCTGAAGATTTTTCTGGGGTTTCGTGTTTTAGTTGATGGCGGCCCAGGCACATGGGCAGAATGGACTATTCCGTTATGTAGCGTCACATGTGGAGTGTCAGAAACCAGAGTTGTTTACAGAACAAGGTTATGTAATAACCCGACGCCCAGAAATGGAGGGATAGACTGCAGTAGAGAGAGCCTGCGTATGACACAACTCAGGCTGTGTGGACTATCGAGCTGCCCAGGTATAAGCCCTATTCCAAACATATACACATAAGCACACATATCCCACTTGTAAATACAACGCACATGCACCCTAGTATACAATACATACGCCCACAAATACAGATAAACATACATGCACACACTCACACACACACACACACACACACACACACACACACACACACACATACACACGCACCCTCACACAATTGCACACTTACACACACAAACACAAATCAGTCATCACTTGCTCATCTATCCTCAGTTAAATTGGATTTCTTTGCATTTTCCACTGCAGTTGCGATCGATGGCGGATTTTCCATCTGGACCACTTGGTCGGTGGTTATATGTTCTTCAACCTGTGGGTCTTTTAACACCATTGCCACTAGAGTTCGAGCTTGCAACAATCCACTCCCATCCAATGGTGGCGCCCCATGCACCGGAATCAGATTTCAGACAGATACTCGGTCGTGCGGACTTCCAAGCTGTGCAGGTGAGGCGATCAATGCACCAATATTTCATGTCATCATTCGATATTATAAGTTATGCAACATTATTGGTGGGAGAAACTATGAAATCTTCGAAGTATATTACATTACTTTCACAATTTCACTGGCGCGTGTGTCGATTTCAACATCTGATTGACATGTGTATACAAGTGTAGATGTTTTGCCTACTGCAGTAACTGTCATCCGTTACATATTGATTGCATATTCCGTGTCCATATCTAATCGGGACTGTAGACATTAACATTATATTAAATAGTAAACCGACTATACAATACATTGTATTTTGAATGGTATCGATTGTGCTTGAGGAAGAATAATTATATCCGTGTGTAAATCTGTCTTATACACGTGTATTAATTTCTGGACTCCATGAATCGTCGTCTATAGATGCCATAATAAATTGTGATAATTTAGAATGTTTTCTTAAAGTTTGACTATGTTGCATAAAAGCAATACCCCACTCGGTACTCCAGTAACTTACAGCATTAATTTAAAGATAATAACTCGAGATTACAGATTATCTTTCCCTCGTGAAATGAATGTGTAAGTCACTGGCTAAAGCTCGCGACTTACAACATTAATTTTAATAGGGAAAGATAATCTGTAAACTCGAGTTATTTTCTTTCCCTCGTGAAATTAGTGCTGCAAGTTACTGGAGTACCGAGTGGGTTATCGTCTATGTACAAAACATAACCGTATGCTAGATTTCATTATCTTGACTAACATTCCCATAAGATGTTCCTAATCACGAAGATAGAAGTTAGCAATTCAATTTAATTCAATTCAATTTTATTTACTCTTTTACCACTATCAGTGGTATACGAGACATGTACATATTCATACATCAAAACAAGTATTCAAGATAATGGATCGACATATACATGTGTTTTACTTTGATGTGTTCGTAATTAAGGATACAAATTGTGATAATTTTCTTTCCAACTGGGAAACCTTTTTAAGGCTCATAGTGTTTTTGTAGGTAAACAAATTTAACAATTTAATATTAACCGGTATGCTATCGTGTCTACGGTCAGAGAAGGCAACACACTTAAATACATAGTGAAACTCGCCTGCAATAGCAGGAAAGTTGCATAATGTACATGTACGTTCATATCCAGGGACTCCTTTCCACCGCCCACTTTCAACGGGTAAATTATGATAATTTGTTATAAATTGTTGTTGGTTTCTATGTCACGAAATCATTACGACAAGCCTGTGAACCTGGCAGAGTTAGATCGGATCAATATACGTAGAAACGAAAACAGCAACAATGAAATGTATAGTGGATGTTAAAAGCACGGTTACAGCGGCATTGCACATCAATTATCAATTAACACTGGTTAATCGCTATTAATGTATTATATGAACACAACTATAGTTGGAATAACTATTTCCAGGTCTATAATTGGATTAATCTTAATCCCATATGATTTCGATGTGCTGTTTAAGAAGCCGACATTGTATAATTACTATTGAGCGTTGACCTCAGCTTTTTAGAAATGTAATCCCCATCTAGACGTGATATCGAAAATTCTGATCATATTTATTTCATGAGCATCACGGTGAAACGCAATTAATAACCAGTGTTTTCACAGTGATGATTAATTTTCAGTTGATGGCGGATTCACACTATGGAGCGAATGGTCAATCCCAGATTGTAGTCGAACCTGTGGGACCAGCGAAACTAGGAATTTGACCAGAACCAGAAGCTGCAGCAACCCATTTCCACAGAATGGCGGTCGCAATTGCGTCGGACAAACGTTTGAGAGAGTGATAAGAAACTGTGGTCTTGGCCCGTGCGCTGGTAAATTGACGACACCTTGCAGTTCTGCCATACTGTTTTGCAATCATGCTGATAAAATGCGCGATGCTATACACCATTAGTATAAATACTATTGAGCTTTGATCTCCGCCTTTCAGAAACCTAATCCATCTTAAACCATGATATCTAATATTCTGATCATATTTATTTCAACAACACCACGGTTAACCGCAATTAATAACCAGTGTTTTCACAGTGATGATTCATTTTCAGTCGATGGCGGATTCACACTATGGAGCGAATGGTCAATCCCAGATTGTAAACGAACCTGTGGAATCAGTGAAACTAGGAATTTGACCAGAACCAGAAGCTGCACCAACCCAACTCCCCAGAATGGCGGTCGCAATTGTGTTGGAATGACAGTTATGACACAGGAAAGAAGCTGTAATCTTCGCCCGTGCCCTGGTAAATTGACGACACCTTGTAGTGCTGCCATACTTCTGTCCAATCATGCTGATAACATGCACGATGTTAGCCAACGTGTATAATAACTATGGTACTGAGATTTGATCTCCAATTCCCAGAAATATAATCCGCATTATTGCGAGACATCTAACGTCGTAGTGTAGCACCTGTAATACGAGGCTTAACTGCAATTAATAACCAGTGTTTTCACAGTGATGTATCATTTTCAGTCGATGGCGGATTCACAATATGGAGCGAATGGTCAATCCCAGATTGTATTCGAACCTGTGGGACCAGCGAAACTAGGACTTTGACCAGAACCAGAAGCTGCACCAACCCATTTCCACAGAATGGCGGTCGCAATTGCAACGGACAAACGTTTGAGAGAGTGATAAGAAACTGTGGTCTTGACCCGTGCGCAGGTAAATTAACTACACGTTGTAGTGCTGCAATACCTCTGTCCAATCATGCTGATAAAATGTCGATGCTAGCTGCCGTGTACATGTAACTATGCTACTGACATTTCATCTCCGCTACTCCGACATCAATGTTACTTTCCCGATGTTTCGATGATGGGATACTATAATACTACTACTAATAATAATACTAATAAAACTAATAATATACATATTATATAAAACAAATATCATGATTTATCCACACTTATCAGTAACATAAACCTTATTTCATCAGCACCTGCTCGCTGGATTACTGCACATAAGCCGTGTTTGTGCCATGGTGTTAGACATAAACTATAAATTCTATAGCTTGTATATTAGGCCAGTGGAAATTTTACAAACTTATGTAAGTAAATTAAATCAAATTATCATTTCAAAAATAGAAGCTAAGACCATAAAAGCAACACTGATTCCAGATCAGTTTGTCAAGTTTTTTGTTGTTATGACATTAGAACTATCATATCCCTCAACAGATTGAATCTGAACCTTTACCATGTAATAGTGATTGCAATCCTGCAAGCAATGCACAAACGTGGCACTTTCATCAAAGATGCATTTAACATTTAATTTAGTTTTACTTGAACATCAGAAAGTCATTACCAAAACGAACTGTTTTGTTTCGGTAATTACTGTATTAGTAATGGCATTTCTTATCAAATGTGTACTAGTGGAGTGGCTTAAGACTAAAACTAGGTGATATCGTGACACGTTGGCCCAAAGCACCACATTTTGCGCAGACGTACTTTAGGACCAGACCTACAGGTGCAAAGAACAAACAAATCCTGATTATATCCAATTGAGCTTGTCAGCAATCTCACAGAGTACCTTCCAATCAGACACCTCTGATCAGAAACTCTTCAGGTCTTCACTACCCCTCAAATCCTTTTGCTACCAATATTTTGCCCTTTAAAACAGTCACCAAAACCACCGTAACACTATTATGCTTAATAGCATGTAGCACTATGAGAATGCAATAGTGAGGGGGAATTTCGTAATATACATTATTAATATTTTAATTACTATTATTATTATTATTATTATATTAAACATTATTATTAATAGTAAACAAATTATTATTAATATTTTTTGTGTGTAAAATAACTGTAAAACTCTAATTTCTAATTTCTTTTCAGTTTTGATATAAGTTTAGATCAAGTTTTTCACAGCCACGTTCGTGGGACACACGATTTCACTTTTCTGTGGAATAACACACATATTGTAACCGTTTGTGCAAATATGTTGTGCTTATTACCGCTTGTGTTCTCCTTTTCCACCTGTTAATTTATATACGACTTTCTGTTGTAAACCAAGGGAATTGTTCTAATTTTCAGTTGATGGTAAATTTACACCCTGGAGCGAATGGTCAAGGCCCAATTGTGCTAGAACCTGTGGGACCAGCGAAACTAGGACTTTGACCAGAAGGAGAACCTGCACCAATCCAGCTCCCCGGAATGGCGGTTTAAATTGTGTCGGACCAGTGTTCGAATCACTTCAAGAAAACTGTGGTCTTCGGCCATGTCCTGGTAAAGAGATATTACCTATTGGATGAATATCATTATTGCTGTACAGTAATGATCATGAATTTGTAAAATTACATTTCTGGCATGGCAGGTCGGAGCCATGTGTACTTATTTCGCGTTCTCCTGGAGCCATAGTCTTAAAAGTTTACCAGTTGCAAAGTTACCATCTACCATTTGGTCTTGATGTAAGCTGACAACAATTCAAGCCGCGATTTAGGTGTAATAATCTTGAAAGCAGCTGTACGCTCCAAATCAAATCTCCTCCCCACCTCCCCCCTTCATAATATGTAATGGACATGATTTTGAGTTCAAGCACTGCCGAATTGCTTATGGAAGTAACTCATGCAAACAAACATAGCAAATTAACTTGTGCAAACAAACATAGCTATCACAAATTTATGGACGGAGGAATTGCCTTTAGTTAAACCGCACTGTGTAAACAAATCAATGTTAGTCAGCTTTACATGTTACTTCTAAAAGTCTCTATGCTGTTCAGACGCACGTGTCATGCATTCAATTTGATTGCTGTTTCTCTGTGCTACACAAATAGATTGTTACATGTGACAGATCAGCACATGTTATTGTAGCACTACTGCAAGTATGTCTACACTATTCAACATATGTGGTGGGTGTATACTGTGAAATAACTTTTCTATAATCAACAGTATTGATTTAAGCATTTTGTGCTATTCGACGATTATGATTTCCTAGGCAGGCAATAACTTTAACGTCACGACTTTGACGACATAGGCAGACAAATGCTCAACATCTGATTGGGATCGCCTTTTAAGCTGTATATTTATCAAGACGATTTGGGGTGATTTTCCATGGATTATTCCAATAAAATTAATATATTGAATAAATAGAATAACCCACTGAGATGAAGCTCGGAACTGTGAACATCAATTTCACAAGGGACATACTCCGTAATCACGCATATCGAGTGGGTTACTATACCAGTTATGGACTGAGAGTAGTCATGTTTATCCGTTGTTCACTTCTGCAGACTATACTACTATACATTTCAGTTAATGGTGGCGTCTCAGTATGGACCGATTGGTCCCAACCTGAATGCACGGTTACGTGCGGGACTTCATCTGTCATCGGCACCAGACAACGATTCTGTAATAATCCCCTACCTTCCAATGGAGGTGCAAACTGTACACTAGGCTTGTTTGAAAGTATTCGCAGAGCCTGCCCCTTCACACGGTGTCCAGGTAGGTGTTCATGACTAAATCTACTGTGGAGAAGATAACCTGCTGATAATTATATGTTACTTAATATGATGTCCTATAATTATTATTACTATTCTTAATAATAATAATAATAATAATAATAGTAATAATAGCCGACAAAACCATATAATAAATTGTTCGGTCATAAAATAAACCTGCAACATTTAATATATCGATCCGATTTATCGATTATAGAATATCACTTTGGAAAATTTCGTTCACTTTATTTTCGTGTAATATCGTCATTTATTTGTGTTCTACAAATATAAGAGTATATTCAAGTCCCTTTGTAGTGTTCTAAATATACGATAAACTAATCCCAGGACACGCTTTCGTTTTCTTATTTAATCAAATATATTTTCATCAGAATGCATAGTTCAGGTTTTGTTATGATAGCAATATATACTTACAGTGGACGGAGTATGGACCAGGTGGGCGCAGTGGTCAATTCCGGCCTGTTCGGTTAGTTGTGGTCTAGAGGCCACTAGAGTTGTCGTCAGAACACGAGCATGCAGTGACCCACAATTTGGAGGCAACACGTGTACAGGAAGTGTACGTCAGACAGTTCGGAGAAATTGTCTGCTCACTGCCTGCCCCAGTAAGCAGTTGGACCTTTGTTATTTAATATCTTTGGTAGTTTAATGTTATCATAGTAATTGTTTACGTCACTGCCATGTCGGTGGGGCAAATAACAAATAATACAGCAAGCCAACTACGTATTACTGTCAACATCAAATCATGTAGGCATACTGTATATCGTCTGTCATATTCCGTATTTGATGCCTTACTTTTGTTTTGATATTGTGTTTTATTTTATATTTGTACCATATGTTATGTTAAATGTTAAATATGTTAAATACAATACATGTCTGTATGCTAACGTAAACATAATTGACTTTATTTTCTAGTTGACGGAGGAGAGAGTGAATGGACAGCATGGACACGACCTATATGTATAGCTACATGTGGTTCATCTCAAATAACAACTGTCACCAGAGCACGTTTCTGTAACAAACCGTATCCACAAAACGGTGGCCGATTTTGCATTAAGACACTTTCTGATTCACAAATAAGAAACTGTGGACTACCTAGGTGCACAGGTAAGAATTATGAGCCGAAAAGACATACACGCACACGAGATTCTATTTATCACAAAATATCATTTTAAAGTCCTTAAAGAAGAAATATTCCACATCATAACAATGTTTTACTGTGAAGTTAAATCTTTAGGCTGCTGTGCATTTTCACCGTGACATCATAGCAATGCTATGACAACTGTAGCGATGACATCACAATGGTTGAACAATCAAATACTTGGGTCAAGCGATGTCTACAGCATGACACAATGGGAGAACAATCAAATAAACCAAGAATTGGGTCAAACGATATCTACTGCTGTAGATATCGCTTATTATTTGAAAGCGATATCTACTGCGAAAAGACAAGTATTGGGTGATAAATATTTTATCAGCATGTGAACATTCATTTACAACAATATTTGTTCCTTTCAAACCAGAAATATTTATCAAGTGCTGTTCTCAATCTCCTAGGAGAACTCTCCTGTGTTGTTTCACTGCCTGAGGCTGCTCATTGAAGCCTGTTTTCACATTTAGAACTGTAAGTTGCAGTCATTATAGCGGAATAAACCTGCCACAATCTGGGACATTGTTCTTTTATTGAACACTGCATGTTGTTACTAAACAGATACGTGCCGAGGTGTCGCACTAAGTCAGGCAGTTGACGAGATCTTGGTATGGAGAGTCCACCTGAGCGACGGCCTGGAAGGTGGACAAAAAGACATGGAGGTCATCGGTCAGCTGTGTCTTGAAGTCCAAAGCGGCCAAACAGAACAACTTCCTGTCCACCATCTCCATCTTGCCCATCCGACCAATCACGTGAGGGAATCTGACTAGGGTCAAGGACATACACATGTCATTTTGTTTGTAATAGAATTTATAATCACTTCTCAAGTGACTATTGCATAATATTAGTATGAAATATATCTTGTTGCTTAATGTTGTAAAGATAAATGAATATCAAGAACATATTTCCAATATTCCAACTGATATCATTTCTAGTGGTGGGGTATTATATAGTATTTTTAATCTTAAAGGTATTGACAGACAATAAGTAGGCTGGATTGAATACTGGATGAAATATATGTCTAATGCTGAAAGAGATTGATGTCAACACCAGTAACTAAATGCTGTATCAGTCTCAAGCAGATCAAGCTGTGGAAGGATACAGAGCTTTCAGCCATTGGTTGGTGGAGGCACTGATGAAGAAGCAGGTGAGGCTCCACACAGCCATGGCGAGTGGCGAGCGCTGCGTGAAGTTTGACAAGGACAGCATGACCCAGTCTCGGACTAGAGCTTGCTGCTGCTGCTGGTGGAGGTTGTTGAATACCTAGGGAGGAAAATAGAACAGCATTACACCTTAGATCTGTACACCTAGGAGGGGGGGTTCATAGAACAGCATTAAACCAGAGCTTCTTGGCAAGTGGAACGTACATATTTCATTATGTTTCACTAAAATTACACTTAAAATATTAAATGCATTAATAGACAATAAGCAGATTGGTAAACTTGACTTGCTAAAGTCCTGTGTCCTGTCCTGTGTCATGTAATGTGTCCTGTCATGTGTTCTGTCATGTCATGTGTCCTGTCCTGTCATGTGTCCTGTCCTGTCATGTGTCCTGTCATGTGTCCTGTCATGTCATGTGTCCTGCCATGTCATGTGTCCTGTCGCGTCATGTGTCATGTATCCTGTCATGTGTCCTGTCATGTGTCCTGTCATGTGTCCTGTCATGTCATGTGTCCTGTCGCGTCATGTGTCATGTCATATGTCCTGTCATGAAGCAGTCCGTACCTGAAAGACGACTTTGGCAATGAGCTGTGGATATGGCTGCTGACTAGACAGGAACTCTCCGATCACTTTGTTCATGATGTCTTGTGGCGGGAAGAAGTCTGCTAGGAATGCAGGGAGGAGACGCGTTATGACCCGAGCCTCGTATGGGTATCCCTTTTTGATCCTAAACACAGGAAATACATTGTAAACATGATGGCAGTATTAACCTTGTCCATGCTGAATTAAAATTGCATGATGTTACGTTGCCTGCTGAATAGAAACAGCTGGAATGACATCATCACTCAGGGGTAATGTTCATGACCGTTATGCTCATATGAAGCAAACATTATTTCCATTGTAAATATCACATGTTCAGGTATAAATGTGCAAAATAATATCATTTTTAATGCAAGTATAATTGTGATACGATCAATGTAATAAAAAGTTACGTTTTCATATTTTGTTTTGCTCTTTGTGAACTGTTGCATGAGTTGAACTTCGCCACCCAGAAAGATTTTGGTCAACAGAAAAATTAAATAGATCATACAAGCAGTAATATTTTAGTATATTACCATGTGTAATCTTAAAATGGTGCTCTGCGAATTGGCTGAGAAAAATTGCAAAATCAAAACAGACTAGCAACGTTGAAATCTAAGAAATGGAATTTCAACTCTATGTGAATGAATGAATGAATTAGTGCTTTAGATCGCAGCAGGAATATTTCACCCATACGCCATGATCAACTCAATGTAAAAGTTATCATAATTCGGAGATGCAAATATACAGATTTCTAATTACCACGAGAGCAAATTCAATTAAAAGTATTACCGCGAGAGCGACCAGCAATATTTCTTTTATGTACTTTCTTGTTTTCTCAGTAGAGTACCTGATTCCCTAGCCGTGACCTATGTGTTTGCAGTGAGTACCTAGCTGTGGCCAATGTGTTTGCAGCGAGTACCAATTAGCTAATAGAGTCTAATAAGTTTAAGAGAAGACTGTTCTACTGTTGTGATTACTACTTGACATCATATATTATCATATGTGTGTGTGTGTGGTGTGTGTGTGTGTGTGTGTGTGGTGTGTGTGTGTGTGTGTGGTGTGTGTGTGTGTGTGTGTG
>JAUTBT010080840.1:0-12888 GCA_032361225.1 Lepetodrilus schrolli | reverse complement strand
TAATTTAATAGGGTTCATGCGATAAGCATGTTGTTTGATAGGCTGAGCCTCTCCAACCTCAATGTCATGATACACTGTTGTGGATCGACTGGGAACATCTAGGAATATTTGAGGGTACTCCTGCACTAAAGCCGTAACTTCCTCATACTATATTTTCACACACATATACTATAGTTTAACACACATGTACGATATTTTCACACACATATAATATATTTTAACACACATATACTATATTTTCACACATATAACAATATATATATATATTTCTTTTTTTACTACAGTCGACCCCCGTTTATTCAGACTTCAGATATCCGGTTCCCTCGCTATCTGCACAGTTTTTACTTGGAACCAATATTTTCCTATATAAAATGACTCGGATAACCCGAAATTCGGTTTCCATTTATGGTCGGACATTTCTGGGAACCAAATAGGCAAATTAATTTAATTTATGTTCAGATATCCAGACGATAAATGTTGTGATGGTTCAATGCCATATAAGAAAACAACAATTGCTATACTTGACTGTTTGTTTAACAAGTTCCATAGTTACAAATGGTTCAAATCAAATTAGGCCGATAGAGAGACAAATTGTTTATCATACACTAGAAAAGCTATTGAAAATAATCCGTGTCAGTCCGGCATCAATGTTCACGAAAGTTACCTTTCAGATGCAATCATAATAGTATAGTTCCAAGACAGGCAGATGTGGTACAAATGCATGTAGTTGTGATTCCAGGGCATTTCCCTCCTGTACCTGTAGTTTAGTGTTTATGTTGGTCTTCATAACTATTTTCTGATAGTTACAACATTTAGAAAAACTATATTTCCATTTTCCCAAAGATTTTTTAAATTTTTATTATATAGCAGTAAACTGAAAAGTAGTATTTCATTAATATAATCAAAGGCATTGAGTTGAACAATGTCATTGTTTCATTGTTTAAATGATGAATAAATAAAATGTTGTTGCTAATTTATAGTTTCTTCTTTCCTAACAAGTATGCATTTCATACATCATGTATACATGAGTGGTCATAAAATACTGAATTTATTAAACGAGTTGGCAAAACTGATATTTTTGCAAACTCGTTTAATAAATTCAGTAAGACATGAACAAGAATGTGAAATTCTATTTATCACATTACTGTAGAAACTATTGTAATATCAATATTCAGTCACAAACACTATATGTGATAAGTCGCACGAGAAGCCTCCGATGCAATATCTGTTTACAATGTGTAATTACCATCCATGATTAAACAGTACCAGTCATTGTTCAGGATTATTACTGTAACACATTGCTGTTGCAGGTTTTCCTCCCCCTATAAACAGATCACCATAATAATGCTGAAATACAATGTCTAAATAATTGTTTAAAAAAACACAATTGAAGACGAATTGAATTTCCAAATAAAAAATATTTAATCAGTTGCAGTATATAACATAATACAGAGAATAGCATAATAACAAAGTTGTAAACATGTTTATCAGATGCAGTAATCAATATATCACAGACAAAAATGAACTATATCACAGACTGATATTAACTATCACAGACATGATTATTCAATAATTATGATACAAAATTGGGATTTTTTAATAGTTTCTTTATCACTGATCGTGATATTTTGCATAGTCTAGTGTATTATTATTCTTTTATTAACTAGCTTCCATTTGAATGAAATAGCAGTACAGTGCACTGTGTGAAATAAAGCTAAAATAAAATATATTAATAATATTTGGGAAATTACAACATTGCGAAAATTTCAATCTACGATTTTTAGCAAAAAGTAACATTCGTTTACCATAAAAAGAAAGAAATTGACATAATGTTGGTGAACAAAATCTCTTGCCGTTTTGGCATAGTTCATAATTCTATAGTTTTATCCTATTCTTAAAACATGATAATCAAACAGCCTTTTTACTCAAAGCAGTTGCAGAAAAAGAGTAATTAGAAAACAATCTGGCTTCTTTGACAAGGACTATACAAGTATTCTTTAATGGACAACATTCCCATGACAAAGTCTCTTAATATCAACATTTCTATCACAGGGTTTGTTCTTCAGACAGGGGGTCTTTAATGATACGCTGGTGAATTTCAATGAACAATGGAATGTACGTGACAAAGTCGAAGAAGTCAAATGTGCCACTTCCTTCCCGGTTAAACTTGCTCAGCACCTGAATTGGAAATGTTTAAAATTTAATTGAATTTGTATTTAAGCTTGAAATGAAATTGGTGTCATCTCATTGGTTGACATGTCCAGTACAAAGGCTGTTGAAATAATAATAATTTTAATACTAATAATACCAGTACTTTGATTTGGGTCAATTTCATTATATATATTTTAAAAAATTAGGATTAGAGCCGCTTTCAAGATTCTTTCACTTATATCACGACTTGTCAGTTTTATGGTACGAGGAAACCCGCAACATCCGTAGCGCTGAATGTTGCAGTAAACCTGCAAGCACCTGCTGGTACTGACAAGACCAAGGATGATAACTGCATTGTCACTCTACAGACATCGCATCCTATCAATATCGCGTCAGAAAGGTAACTTTCACGAACATTGGGCAGGATTTGAACCTGGAACCTTTGGCTCCGAAGTCCAACTGTGCTACCACTGCGCTACCACCCAAAAAATCTGGATATAAAATTACTAGACGCTTGCATATCCATGATGAGACAATAGCGTTCTCGTAAGTGCCATGTATAAGACATTGCGACAAAAGCACTATGGTCTCAGTAGATATGACAGCTTTGAGAAACGATACCCTGCTCAATAAGAATTTCAAAGCAAACTAGTCAGTACTTTCTCTGCACTCATAAACTGCCACTCACTTGCAAAGCAATCAATATGATGAAGGGATGTTTACCTGAGCATTCATTAACACTAACACTGGTGTACAAGTCAACATATAGAACACACACAGAAAACATGAACAGTTAGGAAACGACTTTGTCAGTAATAACGGTTATTGATATAATTTTGTACAATGACATTGTACTTCTACAGTGTGGTGCAGCTCAGATCGATAAGGATATTTGTTTATTGAGGAAAAAAATGTTTATGCAGTCGTTTATTAAAAGAGATTCGTGCTAGTAATTAATAAAAAAAAATATAAAAAATGTGTTGTATTTAAGTTTTTCTTCTCTGTGACCAACATATTTACTACCACATCTTAACATGTTTAACCCTCTCCCTGCTGGAGGCAACCGGAGATGTCCTAAAGAGCAGAATAGTGCTTAAATCAGCATGGTGAGGGTAACCAAATGACCAACCTAAATTAATAATTTGATTTAACGTGTCCAAAATCCCCACTAGGAGTATATTACAAGATCTGTAAACCATGCATACTGCACGGAGTAAGAGCCATGATCACTGCTATCAGTATTGGCCGTATTATTCATATCCTGCTATACACACCACTCATTATCACCACCATTATGTAGCATGCACATTGAATCCTGGTGTTGCATAACATAACATTTATACCTCATGAGTATCTGGTTACTCACTAATTAAAGATTAATACATGATTTATTGAAGCCTGAAGATGCAAGTTCTACTGCTAGTATGGATTTAATAATCCAAGATTAATATGTATGAATTACATTCCTACGATGGTGCCATTACCATCAATTCACAAGTTATAATAAGAAATATCAAAGGCAAGTTATACAAGTTTTAACAAAAGCATCTAGTGATTTACAAGATCGTAAACTGATATAACTGGTAGCAAAGTAATGATAATTCTAATGGCTTTAAGTCCATGTATTCATGTATGTAGTTTCCAGTGACAAATAAAAGCACTAAATTAATTTCAGAAAAATATAAAAATGCAATTGTACATTAACTAATAACCAATATTAAAAACATGAACCCATAATGTGTACACTTAGTGTGTAATAAAATCTACAATGTCAGTAAAAAAAACACAAAAAAAACATTAAATTATTAAATAACAAAATCTTAATCATTGTCCTAAATCCGGATTCAAAAACAATTTAATATTTAAGTGCCATGGTAAAATGTCACAATGATCAGAGAACTCTGGAATGCTTTCAAGAAGAACAAGATTATCATCCCATAGCTGAATGTTTTATGACCTACATGGACCATGAAAACACATGAAACAGCAGAGATATAGGACTGCTCGTGTGTGTAAGCGATTCCCACGAGACACCGAACAAACAATACAGACACATATTTTATTGAAGATAGTCTTGTCATACGTTTCAAAAATGTGAACTGGGTGTTATAAGGATATATTGGTGACAGGAAACAACACAAGAAAACACTCCTGATTATACTTTCTAAATACTGGTCAAGTCAAGGTGTAGAGCTCGACTAATAATGTCCGATAATCGCCCACTGGTCAAGCAACACTTGTGTATTTTATCCTTCTACATCTGTAAAAGTCACAAAAGCTTAGCGGTCTCTGCTGGACAAACAATATTTACGTGCCGCACACGAGTTTCGATGTTTCCATAAACATTCGGGCACGTTAACCTCATATCCCCCAAAATCCCTTAACCCCTTGATCAGTTGACAAGTCAAAAGTAGGAGTGAAGAAAAAGCAGTCCGAGAATAAATGTCTATAAATTTCAAGAACAGATTTAAAAAAAGATCACGTTTCTTGAATTGCAGGAAAACGCATTCACATTCAAAATAAATTTGATATATGTCGAAAATTATTTTGTTGTTATGTAGGAGTTACTTCACAATTCTGAGTAGGCATTTAGTCTTAATTAGGCACTCAGCATTTGTGAAATAATATTGCATGACATTAACCCATACATCACAGCTGTTGCTAGAGATGACAGGTGGAAAGCATTAGTGGAACATAAGACTGACATTAATCATGACACTGTACATCAACTACAGTAGCTTATTATGACATATCTCACAATATCTCACCTCAATAGAGGGCAGTGCATCAGTCCCCCACTGGGCAGTATCTCACCTCCACACAGGGTAATATCTCACCTCCATACAGAGTAATATCTCACCTCCACACAAGGTAATATCTCACCTCTCTACAGGGGAAAGCTCACCTCAATACAGGGCAAGATCTCACCTCCACACAGGGTAAGATCTGACCTCAATACAGGATAAGATCTCACCTCAATACAGGGTAAGATCTCACCTCCACACAGGGCAAGATCTCACCTCAATACCGGATAAGATCTCACCTCACTATAGGGTAAGATCTCACCTCACTATAGGGTAAGATCTCACCTCCACACAGGGTAAGATCTCACCTCAATACAGGATAAGATCTCACCTCAATATAGGGTAAGATCTCAGCTCAATGCAGTGCAATGTCACAGATCTAAACAAGGCAATATTTCACCTCCAAACAGAGTAATGTCACATCTCAACATGCATAGGGCAATATCTCATTTCCAAACAAGGCAATATCTCACCCCAAGGTAGGACACTATCTCACCTCAAATAGGGCAATATCTCAGATTCACACAGTTACAGACTGCAACTATTAACCATTTCAAGAAATTTAGTTTCTTTAGTTGGAACGAAGGTATATTTAGTTATTTAACAAAATACAGGGATATAGGGATATATGTTGTCAGATGTGGTAATTAATAGAAAGTGTGACAGATAACTGTAACACTTTAACCTCCATATTGACTGCACACCATACAATAAATATTAATATAAAAATAATTCAGGCTCTGTTGTGGTTAACAAGTACATGTACTTGAAGACATGATTCATATATATTCTGCAAGAATTAATAAAATAATTGATGCTAGATATGAACACAAGACACAAGGACATACAGTTGACAGGGGATATGCAGTGGCGTCTACATATACATTTAGTGACTTACATGACATCGGGTCTTTATAGTTATCAAGGGTCTACATGAGATCGGGTCTGTATACAGTCAAGGGCCTACAAAAACACTTACATGAGATCGGGTCTTTATAGTTATCAAGGCTACAAAAACACTTACATGAGATCGGGTCTGTATACAGTCAAGGGTCGACAAAAACACATGAGATCGGGTCTGTATACAGTCAAAGGTCTACAAAAACACTTACATGAGATCGGGTCTGTATACAGTCAAGGGCCTACAAAAACACTTACATGAGATCGGGTCTGTATTTGTGGATGAGGGCACAGAAGGCGAGGCCACTCTTCCACGATGACGTCATGTCACGGATGTCAACGTCCCGGTATCCCTCCACCCGTCTTGCACACCACATCTGCAGACCTTTGATCTTTGTCATCGCCATGGTGACGGCACTGTGTCCTCAGACACCACTGGTCACTCAACACCGCCGGACAATCTCCTGAAACCATAGCAACAGAATGACAAAAAAAGATATATGTATACTTAATAATTTTCTTTCTTTATCTCATTCTCAAGTGTCTCTACCATTTTAACTGTCATTTATAGGTTTACATGCTGGATCAACACAAGGTCTATTAGGAAATGTACACCTCATGATAAATACACTGGCAATAGAATTTCTCAAATTGAATCGGTTAACAATATGTTCTGATATTGCATGATTTGCATTTCCTTATATCAAATATATTATAAGTGAACCACAATGATGTGCATACAAGCAAAAACGTGCATACAAGGATATCCATTTATTAAAATAAGCAGGGTTATATTCAAATAATTCATATCTAAATCCACATAATCTAAATAATGTAAAACATAAACAATATTTCATAAATACACTCCTCAACCTCTACTAAATTCATTGTATAAAATGCTTCTTCTCCATTACCTTATGTCATAGGAATCATTGAAAACAATACGGTATGAGTCTACTACACAGTATTTCCCTAGTTGTTGTAGAGTCTAGCACTAACATCACAGTCCTACGTCACTGTCATTCGGACCCCGAGACAACTTACCCTGGTAGACCATGTACACTAGCCTGGTAGGAAATCAATAAAACTGTATCTACTATATCTAGGTTGCTATCCAGCTGTACCAAACTCAATTCAAACTTACACAGCCAATGCAAAATAACTGATAAAATTCAAACTTGCAAAGCTATAGCGAAATAACTGATAAAATTCAAACTTACACAGTTGTAGCTGCTGGCGGATGTCTACATGCTGCCCACTAGAGTGTAATCCACATGTGTCTGGTGTGAGACCCTACAAGCCTAACACTACGAGCGTAACTCTACAACTAGTGATCACCTCCAGACAGTGGCTAGCTCCCACTGGGACTGATCAGTGTTTACACCACATACAGTGACCGTCCACAGTGTGGATACTCTAACATAGAGATGTCATTGGGTCCTCCAGGCCACATGGCCTGCTCCAATCCTGACCTCAAATACTACCACCATCTACCTTATCTGTGGGATCTGTCTCGCTAATAAATTATATATCCATCAAGTGCAATTGAAAACTTCAAATGCAGAGCAGGAAGTAGCCGTCTCGTGAGGTGCGATCATACAGACCAGGATCCTCGGTGATCAATATAAAGGAATATTTATATCTGATTATCAGACTGATATTAGAATCAGATTGTAATAACCTATAGACATGACATGGTATAAACAGAATAACCACTACTAAGAATTCTCATATTGGAACATCATGGAATTAATTTCAATTTTGAAAAGAAGTAATGTGTGAGAATTTATATATTTAGTAATATTCAAGAAACTTTACATGTCATTATGACCCACATTCATAGCCACCTATTCTTAACAGAACAACCTGTTTTTCTGTAGGCTTACGTTGAATATACATTTACTTTTAACCACCTGTGGAAAGCGAGCAGATAAGAGGTGATTGAGTGTCTGAGTGGTGCTACATACGTTTCCATAGTATTTCGGTGATATTGTTATGGTACCGTATGTTTATGGTGGGAGGAAAAACTGGGACATCTATGTGCTATTGAAGACTTAATACAAAAAATACCTAATTATCAACATATCACATTTATGCAGAGATTTATTAATATTATTTTATAACCATACATAGATGCAATCACCAGTAGTTTGTACAAGTATCAGATCAACACTGTACAGACTTTCACAGTATTTCCTTCCCTCTGTACGTGTGCACAAAGCAGGCTGGCAATGTGGCTGTAATCACGGTAATACTGCCCTACACTGTTTACAGAGACACAGCAGCTGGTAGTTAAACTCTGACTACCAGGCATTACACACATATGGTTTCCACTCAATGGTCATTGTTAACCTAGGAACAACAGTCTGTAAACTTGCCCGATGCCATTTTCAAAATTATTGGTGACCTTTAACATATGTTTAACTGCATGAGTAACGTGACTAACCGGATATATAGAAACATTCAAATTCTAAAATGTACAGCTTTGATACTAAAAATTATGTCAAATATTCAGACCTGACACTACAGACATAATTTTGCAGTTATATGTTACATGTTTGACGTTATCAAACAATATCATGGTGAATCGTAGGAGTGATATTAATTATAGTATTGTATAGTATATTTTACATTATATTTTAATTCCACATATACAATTTCAAAATGTTTTCCGATTTCTTATTTTTAATTTAAAGGATCAATGTTAATTAATCAGATTATCATGCACAAACATGATAACATGATTTAGGATATGAAGTATTCTTTTAAAACAGTGAAAAGCATTTGCTAGCTGGTATCCCTTACATTATTTCAAGTAATTATAACATCATCACAAGCATGTCTTTGACAATTAAACATTAATTATAATATTCATAAAAACATACATAGTTCTTATATAAAGTTGGATTAATCATAGTGAATTAAAATAATATATGAAATTAATGAATTAATACTTTACGTCACAGCAGGAATCTTTCACCCATACGTGACAGCTTAAATGATATAGAAAACATAATAAAATATTAACCTTTTTAAAGGTACCCTTGTATTTTAATCTTCAATGATTATATATTTTAAAATTAATTAAAATTAATATTTGGTTAATTAATAATAATTAAACTGGTATCATACTCAATATATAGGGTCTATATGTAACATGCAAATAGGAAATTTAAATACAAGGAATAATGATACGTGATCCTAACACTACTGTTTGTGAACATGGCAAATGACAGCTGACAATGTCTATAGATCTACCTGGATGACGTAGACAGGTAACTGGTAAATATCAAAGCTGTACTCAGGACGTAGTGTACCTGCATTCGACATTTAGAATCAATGGTGAAATACTCATCAGTTGGAGGAGTGATAATGTCACTTACATTGCTAGTATCCACAGCCATTGTTAATGTTATTCCGCCGGTTGACACTTCTTCAAGTTGATTTGTTGCCGCTCCTTCGCATTTCGTTTACGAGCGCACCTGACCGGAAATAGCTTCTATAACATGCGCAATACTGGATCCAAGTGGGGCAGGAAGTATGGCGGCAAAACCAAAACAAACTAGCGACTCTAACAACAAAGTTACAAACTGAGTGATTTGCATTGCAAGATCATAGATAAAACGCATTTAAACATGGCTCATCGTAAGTTTGTTATAGTTTGAACTGATGTCTGACGATATCGTTTTCAGTAGGAATTATATGAAGTAATGGTTCACATGGAAACATAATAATTATCTTTCTTTTCTAAATAAACATGGAATTTGTGAAAACTTCTGCATGATCTTTTTGGTAGCATTGTTTAGCTTTTATAATTTACTTCGAAAAATTATGGAAATATAATAAACTGACACGTTTGGAGATAACATGCAACGATTCATTTGAAGTCTGAAAACATGTTTAGACTTGTTAATATTTTATGTCAGCTTCTATATTTTTGATTAGATAATCATTTCTGAATTTTGCAATATATTTTTCCATTTGTTGGTAAAACTACATGACATCAGTCCTAGTTCATTAATAATGGGATATTGCCAATAATATTGCACTACTGTCTTATTTAATTTGGTCCTGTTGAAGCAAGTATAGCAAAGCATTATCGCTACCCGGCCATAAACGGGGCTGGGCCAACTGTCTTGTGGTCATGATGATCATATCAACTTGCTTTAAAATGTGTAGTTAATTCATGGTTTTTCCATCATGGGGACTGTTCCTTTCACCGCTGTACAGTGTTCAGAGTACTCTGGACACACCATTTTGTCAAAGGAACGAAACTGCACACTACCCAGAACCTGTACTTGCTAGTGAGGGAAAGTAAAGTGACATCACACGTCTAAGGGCACTCTTTGCTGCCATCTTGCTTGTGCGAGACTTGTCCGAGTTGTTCCTTTCACTCAGTACTGTGATGTCACACATCTGTCCGAGTGCACTTCGCACAGTTTAATGACCTGCTTTGGTATTCAAATTTGGAAGTAATTTGCATAGCCAATGAAATGTCACTATGCTACTACATTAGGTCACAGATATATATCTTTATATAATAATAAGTCCATTTGTATAGCGCTTAACTCCACACAGCAAGCATGCTCAAAGTGCATATAGAACAAGTCTATCTCTCTATATATATATACTAAAAACACTTATGTGGAACTAGCTATTTTAAAATGTTCTCATCAGATGGTGTGAGCACAATACATGGAATGGCCGCTATCTAGTACAGTGTTTATTAACTGAAACAAGTTGGTGAGTTACCACTGTTGGTAATGGTTTGAGTATGGTTAATGTCATGCTTAACAAACTTCCATGTTATAAACAACATATTTACTGTTTTCTTGTATCCTAGACATGTTTGCACCTGGAACACAAAGTACATGCTTTGACATACATCAAGAAAAATCTGAAAATACAGTCGACCCCCGCTTATCCGGACTTCAGATATCCGGTTCCCTCATTATCCGGATGCTTTTTACCGGGAACGAATTATCTTCTATATAGATTTGATCTGTGAGTGGGGATCTGTATAGAAAATTTATTCTTCTAGAATTGTAATGGCATACTCATCAGGGTTTGAAAATTGTTAATAATTAATATACTTTTTATTCATGTTCTTTCAGTTTGGCAGCATCCATATGTCAATGTTTTCAAACACTTCAATCTTACAACATGGAAGAAATCAACCAAAGAAGGGGAAGTAACTGCATTGATGGTTTGTATATGAATACTAAAATTAACACTTATAATATTTTGTATTACCATTGGATTAAAATGACAGCATGAGCAAAACTATATTCAATATTCAATATATTCCAGGACAAGACAGTGAAGGGAACAGTCTTCCGTGTGACTGGACATATTCCAGCAGGCAATTACATTCAGTTGCCCAAGACCACATCCCAGTCGTTAGGATTGACCGGTCGCTACTTCTACTTGATGTTCCGTCCAATTCCATCCAAGTACTTTGTGGTGCATCTGGACCTCGCCACACAAGACAACATGGTGGTCCGGGTGTCATTCTCAAACTTGTTCCGAGAGTTCAAGTCCACGTCCACATGGTTGCAGTTTCCTTTTGTGACCAGTCCATTTGGTGGATCAGTCCATGCTGAGACTGGGGGTAGTTGTAGGGGTGGGTACTGCAGCCTTATTTTTAATGATCGATATATATATATATATATATATATATATATATATGTGTGATTTGTGTTTTTAAAAATTAATGTCATAATCATGGACTATTATTCACATTTGCGACTAGCAAATCAGAAACTTTTAGAAGGTATACATTTTTGCCAATTAATACTCACTCACTCATGGAAATGTGAGTAATTACTTTATGCTTTATACTATTATTTAACTGAAATATTATTCACTTTCTTTGAAGATCATGTTGATGTCAATTCTTTTTTATCCTTCACGTGTGGGTGAAAGATTTCCACTGTGACGTTTTGAATTTCATGGAAATATTTCATTAATTACTTTAATTTTGTGTGTGTTTCAGATAATATGGGTTCTACTCCAATGTCCATCAAGTGGACAGTTCTGTGCCTGGACCTCCAGTATATCCTGTCCATGTATTTGAATCGCAAGTTTTCCTACATCAAGAATGTACGTCTTTGTGCCAACATGATTGTCAAGAACATATTTACCAGCGACATGCTGTATGACCCCGGTAAGTGAAGAACATCAGTTGTTTTTTTGTTGTACTGGGCCAGAACACAGTCTGCAAGTTTTATCATGTGTGTGTGGTGTGTGCATGTATGAGAGAGAGAGAGAGAGAGAGAGAGAGAGAGAGAGGGAGGGGGAGAGAGAGAGAGAGAGAGAGAGAGCACAGTCTGTAAGTTTTATCTTGTGTGTGTGGTGTGTGCATGTATGAGAGAGGGAGAGAGAGAGATGATTTACCATGGAATAATCGTAGCATTCAAACAATTGTATGGAGTAACAATTATGTAAAGCATAACCCAGAACTCACTCATACATTCAAGCATAGCCATGAAAATGATCCACAAAAAAATGGTATACAGTTGACCCCCGTTTATCCGGACGGTGGTGTTCCCAGCAAAATCGTGCGGGCAACTGAATTTCCGGATATCTGAAAGTGTCTGTCAAGAGTTGTCCCCATTTTCATGGTTATTAGTAAACATACACAGATAGACAGCTTCAGTTTATTTACATACATGATCCAGTTAATCAATGAAAAAAGTCAGTTATTTCAGCTTGCGCTGGAGACACAGAATGCATCGGCTGTTGCATTAGTTTCAACACATACTTAATTTTTAATTTGCTGCTTTGTACTGACATATGTCCTTTTTTTCATGAGCTGCGACACAGAAACATTTACGCTTAGTGGGCTGAGACATGACGGGAGGCTATTTAGCATGGGCATTCTTAACGATGTTAACTCAATTTGAATCCAGTGCAAATGACACTGATTATTTACAACAGCTTTTGTAACGTAAGAAAAACAATGTGTTGCTTTCAAAACACTATCCCTTTTTATGTCGCCGTCGGTCTAATTTGTTTTGACTGTCATCTTCAC
>JAUTBT010080829.1:0-12888 GCA_032361225.1 Lepetodrilus schrolli | reverse complement strand
AAGTCTATTTCACTAATTATCTGTTTTTGTCAGGAAACATATTTTAATTAGATACCTGCTGGTTAGCGCAACTTATACTGACTACAGAAGCGTGAAGGTTTAGCTTGTCATGTACAGTCCTAAATTACATCAGCATGATCAGACCAAATTAAATTAGTGCTGATTTTACCATGGGAAATCTATTATTTTTTATATTATTTTAAAATTTGTATTTTTTTTTAACGTTTATTGGACCAAGTTACTCATAATACTCACGGGAGGATTATACATATTGGGCCAATATTTGGATGTTGAGACCATCAACCAATACAATACAAAGTGGTCTATGCTGTTAATGACTACCAGAGTGTTGAAAGAACTGTTCACGCTCATTGTTGACACCAGTGTCACAGTTACATATAACAATACATTCCGAACATCTGAGAGTATTTGTATTCAACCCCAGCATCCAGAGCATCACTGAATTTCATAGGCTTTCATGATTGTATTCGGCGATAATTAAATTTTTCCCAAAACAATCTATTGTCTGTAAAAAGATTTGCAAATAGCATTGCATCTTGTGATTGTCTGACTGCATTATGGGGCTAATCCGGCCCCTAATGGGTTCCTGTCAGTGGCAGATGCACCCCCATGGATCTCCTTTTTTTTGTGCCCCGAGACACCCACCCCCTCCTGTCCCTCCGCATACAGTAAGAGGGTCTTTCCCTACCGGGGGAGCAGCTTAAGTGAGGCAGGGTTTGTAGAATTAAGCAAACATTCCCCGGATTTTCTTTCTTTTAAATCTGTTACCTCTCACATGACCTAACTCGCTGCCATTGGATTCCTTGTTCCCCGTGCGGATTCCTTGTTCCCCGTGCGCCTGAAATCCCACCACCCCTTCCTACCCCCTTTTTGTTTTTTAATACAACAAGAGAGTATAACAGTCTTCTCACTGGGAACTAATGCTATTGTCCCGATGACTGATACCAACTTGAGCTTTCTCCCAGCCACATTTTAACTTCTATGTAGCTTCAAAGACAGTGTAGGGGATGGGGGGGGGGGAGAGAGAGGGGGGAGAAAAATACTAATTATTTGCATACTGATCACTGTAGGCTATCTGCCATCAACCGACTCGATGCTGTCAACTGGCTCGTAAGAAGACTTGAAGTTATTTTATTATTTTGCGGTTCGCATTTTGTGGTTTTCAAGCTTTAGGGTAATATTATGGCAACTTTTCGGAATAATACTACTTTTTTTTCTTCCTAGGCTAGGATTATGAATACAGGATTTGTGTTAAAGATGTGGTCGCTTTCATCTTTTCATAATCTGTTGTAGTAGGGAATCAATACTATTAAGTCATTAGAGAATTGAGGGTGATTACGAGAACTGATTCATAAGGGATATCAATGTAATTTTTTTTACAATTTTCCAGGCATCTAGAAAAGATTTGGGATTCTTTATTTTATATGGAAGATTTTGTCAGAAAATATTTTTAAATCAAAAACTAAAAAGTATTTAATGAAATTGAATGATTCCATAGCGCGAATTTCCATCAGTTTATGGGTTTCAGCATTAATAAAATTCTGAATACGGAATCTGTAATTGGACATTGGGAATGATCAGAGGATTAAGTGAGCACCTACGACAATCTGAATGAATTCTGCTGTTCTTTCCATACTCATGTAACACAATACTGAATGATTCCTTCTCTTTTCCATGCTCATGTAGCAGAATACTGAACGAATCCTTCTTTTCTATACACATGTAGCCATTTGTGATGCTCATACTGGTCTTGGCCAGCAGGGTTACCCTTTGGCTAAGTCCACAATCCAGCAACTCGAGTTCGAATCCCTAGATCCTAGGTCCTGTTACACTCGCGTAGCTCAATCCTGACCAATTCCTCATTTGCCGTCCACCCAGTAGTCACAATACCAAAGGTGAATCTGCAATTACTGGTGACTGTAAATCAGAGGGGATGTTAGGGAGGTGAGAATAAGGTGGACTGCAATCATAAAACACGTCCTCCCTCTAACCACTCACACCAAGCCATTCTCCACCATTGTCTAAACACAATGCACTCGCAGATAGGCCCATTCCTTTTGATCTGGACAAAAGCTAACATTAATTCTCTTCAAGTATGACCGAGGGCTAGCTGCAATCTGTCCGATGTGTCACAACGATGGCGTGATGTGTCTTTTTCCCCTGACGGATTGACCGCTCGTCATTCTGCCTTCACGCTTCGTCAGTCGTCGGCCACTTAAGCATTTCCGAAGAAGAAAAAAATGACGCAGATATTAACGCTGGGTCGGTCGGTCTGGTTGGGTTGGTCACGGTCCCATTGACTAAAACTAATGTCATTCTGGAAATCAACTTTTAATGTTATGGAGATTTCTTTTTTTTGTTCGGACATTGGGCTTTCAAGGGAATGAATATCGGACATCAGTGACCTGGAAATATTTAAACAAATAAGATAATTATCGACGACATTTGTTTGTCGTGTCATTAGATCCAGCTGCCCATTTGATTGAACTACCAGGACTGTCTGGTGGGTCAGTGGCTGTATTTTTTTTATTGGATGAACTTGGATTTTTTTCTTCATTTTTTCCCCCCCAAATTTTTTACAACATTTGGGTGTTGATGTACAACAAATTTGACTAAGGATTTAGAAATTGCAGGATGGTACATTAGTATTACTACATAGAACTTCATGAAGGCAATAGTCACTGAAACTCAGTAATCATTAATGGCGTCTTTATTTGCTTCAAAGAAAGACTGGAAGTAAATAGGATGACAGTTTTACTACTCTTGTCAGCATTTGCATGAAAGTCCTCTGATGTGTTATTGGGCCATTTTCATCATCACGGCCTTCAAAAAGGTTTGCAATGAATTCCAAACCACATCAAATGAATTTTTGGGAAGTTTTCAACTGACTGACCTTGATACGGTTTGAATGTTTTAAAATTTTCCGCGTGAAATAGTGATTATTGCCAGGCGAAGGCGGAGACGTTTATTACACACTGATTTGAGGACTTCATATCTCCTAGTTCACCTACGACGAATGACACTTCGTGGCCGAGCCGGTCGGGGGGAAAACCCGCGAAAACTTTGTCACCAATGTCTGTGCTCATCGATGGAAATTGCTCATGCTAACGGGATGAAAGAGTGCAAATGGAACCCTATTAGATTATCGGGTGATGCCGTGCACCTAAAGTTTGGTGACAGGAGTGGGAACCCAGTCTCGTGACTTGTGACTCACCAACAGTGCCTATTATAAGCAACTCCTGCTTCAGCCTTCCGGACTGTCGTTTGATTACATCACTTTTCCTTTGATCTTTTTAAGCCTCTTCCACTGCTGGGGGATTCTACCTCAAATTAATTAGTCGTAATTACTCTATTATTGTAGAAGCGGCGAAAGGGATCGGTTTTGTCTCGAATCGGCAACAGTTCTCCCCCCCATAAGCTTGCTTCTATTTTGTCGTCCCTTCGGGGTAGGTACTAATTACTTTGTCGCAAACTGTCAAAATGCCCCCCCCCTCCCACTTCTCCTATCCCTCCAAAGACGCATACTGGAATACGTCTGTGACCAACTGGGATGGCGTCTAAATACGATAACACTCGGAGACCGTGTCTAAATACGATAACGCTCAGAGACAGCGTATATATATGATAATGCTGAGAGAGATGGGAGTTAGGGTAGGGCACTGTTTAGATACAAGCTCAGCCTTTGTATTAGGACTGTATTGTCCTACGTTGTTACATTGTCAGATGACACCATCGTGACACTGTTGTGTCACTCAGGGTTTGGCTTTGATCTCCGCACCCCATCCAGCTTTCAAGGTCACTCGAGGGTCAAGGTCACCATTTACATGACAGTGGTGAGGCACCATTTTATTGTTGTATGTATTTCTTTCAATCATACCATTTCTTATTGTAGTATTCAACATTTTAACTTCTATATGTAATTGTGATATAGCAAACAAAACTTTGTCATTATATTTAATTAATATTGATATTTATGTGTTTTTTTTATATTAGATATTACTGTAGCCGTGTAATAGCATTTGTTATTATCACCAATTTTATATTCACAAACTTTTATAGTTTTTCAATTAATTATATTTATATATTAAAAAGTGAAGTTTAATATATACTGAAATCCAATCAGTATGACCTGAATTTATTTGGTTAAATAATACAGTCTCCCAAAACAAAATGGTCCATTTTTATTAGTGTTTCTTTTAGACTTATTTAAGCTGCAGGCAGCTGGATGTGAAGCAGTGATTGTGATTGTCTAGCTGTTAAAAGTAAAAGTGTAGAGCATAGTGTTGCAGCAAACCTGCAACAACCAGCACATTCTGTTGAACCAAGGATAACATTTATGCAAGAGGGCAGACATTGCATCATATCAGCACCACATTGGTAAAAAATAGTTTTTCAGACATTGTTGTAGGAACGTGTTTGAAACCAGAACTTCACCATGACTGTTTAAACCTCCCATGATGAATCATGACTTGAGAAAAATTACTCTGTCTAGGAAAGGAAATTTGGGCTTGGAAACATGACCATGCACATAATGACATGCACGTATGGATATCATGATAGATGTCTATAGTACACCTCAAACTGTTTCCATTAACATAAAATTATCTCGACTAATAAGTCATATTCAGTCTCACAGGAATCTGCTTTAATTCGAACATGCTCCCCCACGCAATTGAAAATTAACTCATGGGTCCAATCGACACCATGGAAGATGAACTTAAAGGGGGAATGTCTCTGTATCTCATCAATCTTCACTGTAGGTCGAATTGGACACGGATGAATATACCTACAACTCCAATGTTCTGGTATGAGGGGCTTTGCTAGAAGATATGTCATTGGAAGGCTGATTGGCTCAATCAATATGTGAAAGGAGATGATTGATATGAGGTTAGGGAAGGAGCCTACTACTGTCCTGAGAGATGACTGCTTCAAAGAGGGTTTAATAGAGGGAGGTAATCTGACAGTTTTTCTCTGATTAATGCAGCTCGGCTCGTTTATCACCTAGTCTGTCACTTGCATAGTTTTGGTGTTGCTCGATGTAGGTCTTTTGTGAGAAAGCAGTTTGATACTGTTGGCTCTCAGATGAATTAATCATAAGCAATACTGTGTAGGGCAATAGGAGGTGCCCCTAGGAGGAGGAAGGTTAATTACTAGCATCGCAGTGCTTGGATGTGATGTAGAGATGATGCCGCTGTCATCTTGTAGAGAAACAGACTCAGTCCATGCTTCACAATTTCTACATTTTCAGCAATTTCCATATTTTCCGACATTGTGGATTTTCTCCATTTATCATTCTTGCTGCCTGCATATGATATTAACAGAAATTTTTTAAATAGCTAATCAATTGTGGATGAATGCAAATGGTAGATATTTTATTCTCAGCCCGACTGTCTGATTATCAGTATGTAAGTGTAATATTCACACAGAAACGTTACACAACAAATCACTCATTCCTGATCTGATAGAAAATGATTGTGTCTGATAGTGATAGATATAGGCTTTCACGTCTTCATTTCTATTGAGGTGCTTTTCCTGGAAATCAGTTAAAAGGTCTGCAAGCTTCTCCAAGTTTGGGGCAACCGGAGGTGCCAGATTAATGGCAGTGCTTATGGTTAATCCAGCCAGGAAGAAGGCCAACCTGTCTCCTGTGTGAATCCTCATGGTATCTAGATTTAAGCTCAATATCCACCTATCATTTCCATCTTTCTACTACACAGAGCACCCTTCTTCCCCTGGTCCTTGTATGGATTAGGATATCTATATTTCCGTGGAATCTACCAGCTACTAGGGATTACGAAATTTGTGAATAGAAAATAGCTATGTTAGATTGTGGGATTTATCATAATTTGAATTGGATTATTTTTTTCCGAAAACCTTTTTGTGAAAGGTCAGTATTTCTGATATGGGTCTTAACAGATCTGTCATGATTTCTTTTCTCTCCTAGAATGTGAAAATCTCTGGTTGTCATTTCACATCTTAGCAAGACCATTATAAACCCCGATCCGTGGCTCAGTTCTGCTCTTCATATTTCAAGGATCTCCTTTTCTTCCATGCGACTGTTAACACGTGGGTAACGGAGCGCGAAAATAAATGCTTGGACCCATCTCTGTATGTAATGCCCTAAGTATTACACTTGCATTTACCACTGTGAACTACCAGATTTTCTGCCTGTTGAGTTTGGGGTGAGAGTTGGGGGGGGGGGAGGGAGGGGGGGGGATTAGAGGAGGATGTAATTCTGTCAGATCTGTTCAACCAGCACTTCCAGGAACTCTATTACAAGACAATCACTGTCGTCACCTGACAGCCAGGGCTTGCTTTTGCTTATGGCCCTAACAGAGCTCCATACTTCAATGCTAGTAAATTATAGGGAATTACACCTTTAATGGTCTTGTCAGTGCGCACTGTGAATAGAAGTGATTTAGAGATTATAGTGGGTTTTTTACTCTATTGTGTCTTTCATGTTTAACTGATGAGTTGACATGCTTATTTTTCAAATGGCGTTGCGTTTTACTTTGGTAATTTTATAGTTAAATACTTGTTTGAATAATGCAGTCAGGTCATTATGACTTCCCCATACTTTGCCTCACCCCACCCCATTGCCTCACTCAACCTTGCCTCACTCCATCCCCCTTGCCTCATCCCATCTCCCTTGCCTTACACCATCCCCCTTGCCTTACCCCACCCCCTGCTTCACACCCCCCTTGCCTCACGCCACCCCTCATTGCCGCATCCACCCCCCATTGCCTCACCCCACCCCCATTGCCTCACCCCACCCCCACTGCCTCACTCCACCCCCTTGCACCATCCCATTCCACCTATCTAAGTAAAAAAACAAACAAAAAAAACCCATCCAATTTATATATGATTGACAATTTCAGTGTAAAAGCTTTGTACACAGTTGTAAAAAGCCTATATAATTTTGAGTTCATGAAACGGCACTTTTATTCAAGCAAATGTTAAGCATTAAAATATCCTACCATGCACAAAACAATCTGATTTGTGCCATTTTTAGATGAAGCACAATTTAACACATTGCTATTTCAATCTTTCTTTGGTCAAAGAATAACAAGGTACTAATATTTTTCACATTTTTTGAAAGCATCTTTTAACACATTTTCTCCTCTTGGAACACTTGCAGATGGCTAATGGAATAGGGATTGTGGTCAATACAACAGGGAGAGTTAAATCAAAATCAAGCAGAGAATTTATTCATAATATTTATGTTTTTCTTTAAGATATTTAATGTTAGAAATATTACTGATTTTTCTTGTCCAAGAGAATTAAATATAATAGCAATGATCAATTCAGAAACGTACCATGACCCGTCTTTGAATTTGTCATCCATTAACATCAATGATATCTATTTCAAACAATGAATTACCTCCCCATTAATTCCCAATTTTCTAATTTTTCGAGAAAAAAAATAGATCGGCAGTGACTCAAGACAGTATGAACCCTCCATAGACTGACAAACCTGGTATTAATTCTTGCCAGATCTTAAAACAAATATGGGCACAATGAAGTCGATTAAAATAGGGAGTCGTTCCACATCAAAGGTATTATATAACAGGATTTGGACAAAATGTGTTTTAAATTTTTAAAATGGAGCAGTGGACACCTAAGGGAGATAAGATCGCAATTTGACACGGTGTGCTATAGGCCCGAAGTCGGAACAACTTAATCTACCATGTAATTAACATTTGTTTTAGGGACAAATAGGGATTTGAGGGCCCACCTTTTAATGGATGATTGGCATTGCCTCTGACAGAAAAGTGTCTCCCTGGTTGTTTTTTCTTTTGGGGGGGTGGGGGGGGCAGGATGGGAGGCGATTACTATGCTCTGATGAATGAGAACGAAAACCACAATAATGGTGGAATCGACGAAAAAGACCCAAAAAAACTTGCTTTCTGTGTCTCCGTGTTCTGTTTCTATCACCAGATGTCAAGATTTTCTTCATGCACTGATGGATTACGTTAAGACTTTTGTCGTCAGGCAGACACGTTAAACAACAAGGAGCGGTTTCTTGGCCTTTCGATTTCTTTTCATCCTCTCCATGTCATTTTTCGAGATTACCAAAGGAAAACAAATCGGAAAGACGTCGTGCGATATGACGATTTACAAAAGTTTAATTGTATTATTCGCTAACATTTTGGCTTCGGGGGACGGAATTAAAGAAGGTGCTGGTCTTGGGTTATTAGCGGAGATGGTTCTTAGAGAGAAGGAGCGCGAGGCGGTGAATATTAAGTTCACGTGTGTGTAAACAATCTTGTTTTCTTTCCAGCTTTTTTTTTTCTGACAGTACTGCAAACCTCTGATAGATTGCTAATTAAAAGATTCTATTTCGGGCAGGTCAAAACAATAGGATCCTTTCTGTATCTCATGGGGGTCCAGTTCCGATTGGGAACAATGGATCCATCCAATGCAAGGGTACACCGAGAGGTCTTCTGTCTACAAACCAATACCGTCCTGAGGGACATTGTAGGAATTGACCAGGTTTTATTTTTCTAAGTCGTTATTCGAGATTTGTGGGTTTTATTTCGGGCAAAGCTTGGTATGAAGATGTGAATTTGGCAGTAGAGGGAGGGATGAATAAATAAAATAAAATATTATCTGATTTGAGTTTTGGTTATCTGTTTGTGTTTGTTTCGATCTGTTTCCTGTTTAAATCTAAGTCCTGAAAAACGTTTTCAAGGTTTGCATGTTTCTTTAATTTACATAAATGATAGATGACGCAATTACGACATTTTTATCAACATCTTCAAAGAGCTTTAAATTTCTCATTGTTTTCATCAATCCTGGGAAATCGGCTCGACTGACAATTTTGACCATCTTTCTTGTGCTAGCGGCAACACAACTTGCGCTCAATTAAAAATCATAGTTATTTTGTGATATGATGGAAATTAATCTTCTCTGAATTATAGATGCCAAGCATTTCATGAGAAATAGATTGCAAAAGTCCCTCTTATCAAAGGCAATTACGAGGGACTGAGTTGAAAATAGATGGTTTCTCCCTCTACTCTGTAGCTCGGAGACTGTCTACCGGTAGCCGCCTCAAATCCAATTATCAGCAGCGAAAAACCCTGGCACTGAGCAATTGAAAATGAATTTCATACCCACTTTGACAAATTTTACAAAAGAACAGTCCACCAAATTCAGATTATCAACTCAAAATGACTCATTATGCTCTTTGATTAATTTTGTTTTAACATTGTTGAAGTTTTCTTACCACAATTTAATTTTGCAGTGTTCATAGAAGGCCTAATCATAATTAAATCTTAACTGCTAAAGATGACAAAAAGCAAGGTAATAATTAAGGTTTGTAAGAGAGTACATGCAGCATTGAAAACAATTTGGAATAAGCCATTTAATTAATATGTTATATTATAATATACATCACATGATGAATGTCAATTTTTTTCAAATCTACTAGATGATTAATCATAATCACTGATTAGGCATCCAATTGCCTTTAGCAATAGAAAGGTTAATAATATATTTTTTTCTAGTATTATCTTAATTAAATAGGAATAAGTTAGAACCAATAAACAATAGAAATAGATCTAATTTATCATAATTTTTAATCTTTTCAAATTATATATTATTCAAATGTCATCCTACTTGTCTAGACGGCTATCATTACAATGGAATTCTTTATTCACAACCAATTCACTCATTATATTTTTGTTTAAATCAATTTTAAATATCTTCATGCAGATGAAAACTAGTTCTTTCGTGTCTTTCATTAAATTTGCAAAAGAAATATGATAATGATTTGGAATTACTTGAAATATTTCACTCAGGTGTGTAAAATAAATATCCGAACGATTTGAAATTGCTTGGAATATTTCATTTGGTTGCGTGATGATGAATTGCTGTATTTCTCAGCAATTTTGAACTTTTAGTGAGTCATGCGCTTATTGAAAGTGATTGTAAAAAGTCATGATATGACCTTTGACCTATGGCCTGTGACAAATGTGTGTATGATATACACCCTGTACAGTTTAAATTGTAAACCTCAATATCATGACTTTTTACATTCACTTTCAATAAGCGCATGACTCACTAAAAGTTCAAAATTGCTGAGAAATACAATTGACTGAAAGTTAGCTATAGCGAAACTGAGTTAAACTGTAGTAATGATTATCTTCTGGCCAGTGAAATCTGCATTGAATGAAAATGAATGTTACCAATCCAAGGCTATTCTGTTCTGTTCCGTTCCGTTCCGTTCCGTTCCGTTCCGTTCCGTTCCGTTCCGTTCCGTTCCTTTAGATTAAACAGTCATAATAGAAGAAATTAGGAGGCAGGATAGTGGTATACAAAACTAAAGGTTTCTGAGTTCGAATCTCCCTGCCCACTCTTGGTTTGTGGCCCTTATACACCAGCTTTGTCATACTTTCATTATGTTCAACATTTTCACAAGCTACATGAGTGTAACTAATGACTGTTTTTCAGTGAAAGCAACCTATGCTATGAAATACAACGTTGAACCCTGGTAAAACGCCATTTACTGCTATACTGCATCAGCATGGGCGTGACAAAACAAAAAACTGGTATATCGAGGTGAAAATATTGCATTAATCAAGCAATTTCCCACCAGTGCTGAAGTATTATAATTACCCAAACAACTCGAAATTCAATGAAAACAAATGTAATTCTTCGTCAAATCTCCCCCAAACACGAGCAGGTAGAGCTGGTAGAGAAAAACAATTCGACGTCCCTCGACACACGAGTCGATGAGCAGTTAATTTTCTCCGAGGCCATCAAATCCCGGGAATTCAGCGGCTGCCTCATGGAAAAGTAAACCCAACAAGCTAATCGTTTGACCAACGCCGAGCGGATTTACGAGGGGCCAAGAATCACTGATTACAAACGGGGTTAGTGTTTTATGTTGGGGATCAAGCACCAGCTCTTTGAGGTACCTATTGTTTAGTGCCCAACAGGGGCTCTTCTACCATCTGGGACCCAAAGTAGTCTAATTCTGGGTCGTGGTCCTCGACCAATAAACAGGCCACCCGGAGGAATTGTTAGGGGACATTATAAGGCATAGTAATGTGAAGAAAAGAGAAGTTATTGCGGATATGTTGGGCTGTCTGTACCACATCTCTTACAGCGGGGTTTGCTGCCGCATGGCATTAATATTCTAATGATATTGGTTACACTGTTTATGCATAAAAATATCGTAAAAATCTGCTTTGAAGCTCACGTGAATCACTTTTAAAACGTGGAAAGTTTCTTGGAACCTCTGGTGGCGGTACTGTCCAGGAACATATTAACATTAGTGTGTAAAGTATGGTCGGAGGTTAGTAATTCTCACATAAGTTAGGCAAGAATGGAATGATAATAACGAGATTACTGGGATTTTGGAAGGTGGTGATGGAATGAGGATGGAAAGGAAGATCAATTTAAGTTGGGATCAAGTGATGCAAAAGTTATTAATTCTATAGTAACATAATTATGTTTTCTAATTTATTTTTAATATATATTTTTGGTTAATAATAAATAGCTTCAATTTCACACCAAAATATTTTTTTTATTTTGTCTTTCTTTCTTTTTTATTTAGAGGGGGCTGCTTTAAATTTGTCTTCTTGTCAATGAAATGGCAATCACAATCTTCTATGTGCCACAATGGTGTTAGCCTTTAACATATTTAAAGGTCTTCTTCACAATGTACACATTTATTGTCAAATCTGAACACAGCCAGTCGCTGCTAGACACCTAATTTGAAGGAAAGTGCTTGGAATGCTAACATATCATTGGAAAATGTATGAGAATCCATGTATGTATTCACTGGTTTAATGTACTGGCTATTCATGAATAGGGAAACCGGTCAGAGTGTTTTCTGAAGGTTTCTTTACGAGTGTGAGTTTGAGGAGTCTGCAAGTCTGTGCAGTGTTTGCACATCTTCACATCTTCCACTGAGCATGTGTTACAAAGCACAGATCTTACATCGAGACTGAGTTCCATGGCACAGGTATAGATCTCACTCAGGCTGTGTTACATTGCACAGGTATATTGCACTTTTAGTCTTACATATCTCTGAGCTTACATCAAGTCTGTGTTTCATATATAGCACAGTTACATGCATATCTGACTCACTCTATCTTACATAGCACAGGTATTTTTCAATTTTAAGACTTGCTCACACGGAACGATCGGTTGTACAGTGAATCTTGTTCGATTAGTTGTATGAGTAGAACTTGCTCTAGTCATGCAATTTTGATCGTAGTGAATCACATCACATGTTCACTCACACGATGTGATTCGATGCATCATTACAACCGATTGACCTGTGTGAGTCCACCTTTAATCTTACATGTCTCAGATCTTACACCGTGTGGCACAGGTATAGATCTCACTCAGCCTGTGCTACATTGCACAGGTATATTTCACTTTTAACATTACATATCTCACTGTGTTACATAGCACAAATATAACTAACTCTACTAATCTTACATACCAAAAGTATATGTTAAGGTACATCTTATAGTAGGCTTACATAGAACGAGTGAAAAGAACGATTTTCCCATCTTGTGAGATGAGAAATATAGAGGATATTTCATGTTTAATAAAATAGTATCTCTCACCAAGTGATGTGGGAGAGGAGATAATGGTTTTCCCATGTCATATTGTCAGTTTCATAGGGCATCTATGATTGTCCCCAGCAGAATGAATGTTAATTGTACCAATATTCTTCTGACCAACAAATTGATATTTTGGATAGTTCTCATGGGTATATTGATAGTCTCCACTCCACCCCCCACCCCCCTCCCTCTCTCTCTCTCTCTCTCTCTCTTTCTCTCTCTCTCTCTCCTCTCTCTCTCTCTCTCTCTCTCTCTCTCTCTCTCTCTCTCTTTCTCTCTCTTGAAT
>JAUTBT010080807.1:0-12890 GCA_032361225.1 Lepetodrilus schrolli | reverse complement strand
ATTGACTGAGTGGAAAGAAAGTCACTGAAAGTTTCAAACATTTTACACATTGCCTGATTTTAGAGATTGACTGTAACTATTTTGAAGGTATATTTATACCACTTCGTCTTATCTCGTACCCATATTACGGCTTCTATTCGTTAGCACTGTGCATGGCCAAGATCCTACCGTAGTGTAATTAGAATAAAGTAGAGTACATACACATAAAAACAACGTGTTTGTCCATTAATGTACAGTACAGTACATGTCCATAAGCATAGTGTACATGTCCATAAAGCATTAAAATAATGTACACGGCATTAGTGTTACATAGCCATAGTTGACATGACCATAAGGAAGGCAGACATGCCCTTGAAACATGCACATGTATAATTCTATAAAAAATCCACACATAGACACATAAGATATGTATTCATGTTTCTGGGCCAATGTCCTAAAACAGTCAAGGTTGATATTATAACAAAGATATTTTGGGCAATGATGCGGAAGCAAAGTGTAAAACGGCGCAAAATCGAAACCGGTGTATTATGGATTCGACCCCAAAAATATTTTTTTAGATTTGAACATCGAGGTAGGCTATTAACTACAGCCGCATTGTTAGTTTGTAATTCGACCCATGTAAGTCAACGTTCCGTGTCATATTACAAATCGTACAAACACGAATTTTGTGTAATTCAAACATCATAGGGTTTGGTTAATAAACCATGGTCAAGACATAATGTCCAAAGCCCTAACATTAAATGGGGAAAATCAGGAAGGGCATAATCGCCTTACGTCTTACAAGCTTTGATATCTCAATGATCCCGAAGCTCAGCTAAATCTCATTTCTTTTACACTTTGAAATTCTACTGTAAAATCTCTCATAATTTAATGGCTCTATCTCTCTCTGAAATTCGTCCTGGCAACCACTGAAGGATATTTACGGGATGTTTATTCATGTTTCTAGGATAACGATGCCCTAAAACAGCGATAACCCAGCTTGACTTAAAAAAACCCAACATCTTTCTGAAGGCTGACAACCTTAGTAGTTTTCAGCATTATTTGATCCAACATTGATTCTGTCTCAGAACCCCGCAGTCTTTTGATCTGTCGGGTGTGTCATACTTCTCGCATAGACAGACACCGTTGTAAAACCAATTAGACCATGACAAAACCACAGTGTAAAGATGGTTGTAACTCGCAATTAAATTTTAGTAAATTGTGGGCCAGTTCGTTCATTGTCCATTGAACAAGTTTCGTGAATCATACCTCATCGCTCGTGACGTTGACAAAGGCATATATTTGTACAAATAGTTAATATCGGCGCACATCTGCTAAATGTATTGGGTGTGCCACTAAAATGGTATATGTTGAATGGGTCGTGTACCAATGTTAAACACAATTGGGTCTTATAAGAAGGAAGTAATAACACATACACAAGAAAGGAAATATCAACAACTTCGTCATTCGTGCAAGAGACTGACAACCTACACTTTAAGTGGCGCATTACAGGATTCTAATGTACATTAAAAGTCCATAAAATGTGAATGTGATTTTATTTATTTGAATCAAATACATCACAATAGTTACACTCAGCATATACATGTATCCGTCAATTGGCAAACGTGACAACTCTATAACTTTTGTGAACAAATAACGACGAGTCTGTTCGAATACAGATTAATGCGCATTTTTATAGTGTAAATAGATGTGTCCATATTCAATCTTCACGATGCAAGTTGTTATTTTTAAAAAGTAGTATTGTCAATATCGATACGGAATCTGTGTTGAGAGACAAACGCGATGATTATCATATCCTGTTGGTAAAATGTATACCAGCACCGGTAGACTCTGGTTACTTGATAGCCTTGTTTGTTCCTACATCTGTTTTTATCTTCCATTGACAGAACACTCTCCTGCTATGCTTACTTTAGAAACACATCCCCATTAAACAGAATATAACAACGCTAGTCTACTTTATCGTAAAGGACTACTATAGAGAACCATTTACTCTGGGTTGGATCCGGTACAAAACCGAGCAGGAGGCACCAATAACTTACACCCTACCGTGATGCCTGGGTCAAGGTCATACTAAATGTCAGTGTTGTTATATTTGTCTAAAGGTTGTGATAATTATGTTGATATTATACATGCACTCATATATCAGTTCTGAGTTCGTTGTTAAAGTTAAAATACGGATGAGTATGCATGTCTGTGTCGATCTCTGTCTGTCTGTATGTCTCTTCTCCGTTTCTCTCTATTTCTCTCTCCCTCCATCCACCTCTCACTCTCTCTCTCTCTCGTTCTCTCTCCTCTCTCTCATGCTCCATCCTCTCTCTATTACTCTTATGCTCGATCCTCTCTCTTGTCTCTCCCTCTCAGTCTCTCTATTTTCTCTTATGCTCTCTAACCTCTGCCTCTACCCCCTCTCTCTCTCCCTCTCTCTCTCTCGTTCTATCGTTCTCTCTCCCTCTCTCCCTCGTTCTCTCTCTCTCTCGTTCTCTCTCTCTCGTTCTCTCTCTTCTCTCGTTCTCTCTCCTCTCTCTCTCTCTCTCTCTCTCTCTCTCTCTCTCATGCTCATGCCCACTGCTCCTGTCTTTGCCTGTTAGCTGTCTATATCTCTCGCTGTCTCCTTATCGTCATCACATCTGTCTGCTTCGCCCACTTACTCCTCCTCCCCTCTCCCTCTGTCTACCTATACCCCCATCTAATCACACCAGTGACATACCTACTGACACTGCCTGTATTTGACACTCGCAGTACGATAATCTCATAACATTTGTAGCGTTTTTCTCAACATATTCTTTAAGCAGCACGACACTTAACATTAATTGCAGATTGTTGTATCGTCCCTCCCAAATGGCTTAGCACAATCACAACTGATACCGACGTAGACGTGTCTACATGTCGAGACGGAACATTAAACACACATTCAAACCCAGACTGTCACTTTGAAAAGAAAAAACCCAAAAACAACTCATTTACAAGGAATTTCAACAGGATAACTCCATTGGTAGACATTTTACCCGTAGTGTCTCAATATACGCACGTAGCATTAACATATAATTATTTCGGTATTGAAAGTGTGCAGTGTTCAATTTATTTTTTATTCCGAACTATTTTCTTTGAAGTGCTTTCGAATCAAATCCTATTATTTAGATATAAAACGTTTCACAAACTGCATTTATTAAATATTTACATAAAATAAGTATTTCATGTCACGTCTTTATCGTTGAATTAATCTCAAATTTCTATTCATCGTTGACTCGTTAAATTGTACTGACAAAGTGAGATAAAGATCAGTGTAAAAGCTTTTATTGACCTTATGTCACAGGAGAGGTAAAACACGAAGTCTTTAATAAATGATACGAACGAGGAGACTGGTACGGAATTGGGATGTCAGTGGAGAGGTGTGTGTTTTAATTTTGATGTAATGATATCTTGAAGAATGCAATTTCGTATTTATGAGGTTCCAGGTTTCATATTTCTGCGATAGCGAAGGATTGAACACCTTAAGTGGAGGAATTTAAAGTACCCCCTTTGCATACATGTGTACACGTTGGTACATACTATACTATTATTTTCCAACCATCCTTACTTCGGTAGGGCTTAGTTGTTCTGTTATAATAATATTGCGTTCGGCTAGGGTGCACTGCCACAACATTACAAAATTACACCTGTTGTCATTTTATTTAAACCATCGTAAACAGCTGTCTTCTCTTACAAATTGTTTGAATCCTATTCATAGGCGGAATCACTGTTGAGTCGATGGTAAACCATACTTATTTCTGTCTAATTATCATCCGTTTTCATGATCGGAAATTGATTTTTCCTTTCATAGATAACGAATAAAGTATTGTAGCAGATTCTGAAACATTCGGGTTTTCATTCAAGTAAGTCTCCTAAAAATCACGTTTCCCACGCTTTCTGCTCTAGTACATTGTATTTTATCATCGTTTCGCAACGCTGAATCACAGACTGTGGATATTAACATTAAGAACTCATTCTATGCCTTTATGACCTGTGAAAAAATGAATTCATTGATGGTTAGTTTCTACCATTGACATCTGATGATACGCTTGGACAATCAAACCACCAAGGCCATATGTTGCCTTGTTATCTTATACACCGGATGCCACTAATGAGAAGGGGAGGTTTGATAATTTATCTAATCGAAAAAAACGATTTTTTTTCTCTCTTTAATTATTGTTGTAGTTATGTAAAGCACTAATTGACCGTAGTAATTATCAAGATTTCATCACAAAAGGGAGACTATTGACATCGTTTTTAATTGCATGGACATGTGGTAACAGATTAAAACTCAATTAACCATAGTACCAACGTTCATTACGTTAAAATAATTATCTCATTTATTATCTCATTACCTTATACTGTTACAAGCTACATTCTGACCGTTACCGCAAAGTTGTTAAACAAAAAGCAAATTAAATTACCACATGCTGAAAACAAAGTATTAAATCGTTATCCTTCTTTCAAACAAAACAAATATCGTTTATTCACAGCATCTCTCTCAAGATTATCCTTTAAGCATTGCAATCAATTTATTAACGATTGTTAAACGCCTTTAAGGTTATAAACTAAACAAACGGCTTGATCTATAGTGTGAACAATACAATCTCAAAATACTACAAACTTGAAATTATTGGGTGATTAACACGTTATTGTAAAAGTGTTACCTAACCAAATATCTAGTTTCTCCTGTTTGTTAATTTTATGCAAACGGCACAATACATGAAACAGATATATAGCCAAAATCAATCAATGGCGCCATAATCAATGACGTTTATGCTGGTTTGGAAGAGGACACATTCCTTCCAATATTCAAATATCGAATAGAAACAGCGTGCCTATGTTGTAGTTAACAATTGATAATAGTTGGTCCTTCGGCAATTCCTGTAATACCAAGAGAGATAATCAAAGTTGTACAATTGTGCAAATACAGGGTGTAATGTTCTTAAAGGAGAATTATACTGTGACACAAGTTTTCAATATAGGGACAAGGTCGTTACGATTCGATCCACACTATGATTACTCTTTTGTTTTGTAGTATTAATCGATTATATATTTTCTATCGCTTGCTAACACGACTGAACATCAGGACCAACGCAGTGCCTTAAATTGAGCTTAGAAAGTAACGATCTAACACGAATATTTACAATTAAGGACATAATACTTTCCTGAATTGGAAATTATATTGTTGGTGTTTATCATTATATCAATCACGATGATTTCAAACGTCTCTCAATACATTACAAAAATATACAAATACTGTTAATGATATTGTGCTATAAATGGTACATGCCCATCTAATACACACATTATTTGATATATATTAGAGATTTTCTAAACATCACATGAAGGCAACGTATTAGTTACAGACTTCTTTTTCTTAAAAGAAATAGTAGAATTCTTATCGTATATTTCCAAAATAATACGCTTTGATGCATATTTATGAATGTATAGTCACATACGCTGGTGATATAAAAAGAAAATGCAATATGACAATCATGAAATCCTGTTGGAAAACACCGAGGCACGCAAGATCATACACAGAAATTCCGACTGTCTGTATTAATGCGCACTTTAGAAGCGTGTACTTTGTGCTACACTGGAGGTCGCCTCTTTACAATAAACGAGACTACCCTGGTAATGAGGTCGCCTCTTTACAATAAACGAGACTACCCTGGTAATGAGGTCGCCTCTTTACAATAAACGACACTACCCTGGTAATGCAGTCGCCTCGTACTGCGTAAGCGTTTTAATGACATAATTTCCATATATGTGGGTTTTTATTTATGAATACATTGGTGGTACACGTCCTCAGCGTGTTTCTTCCGTTACCTGTTTTAAAGGCATACAATCACGGTATATTGACATATTTTCCGATCAAACATATTTTACCTGAAAGTATGTACATTTATGTTGAGCAACAAGCTACATGTTCCGCATGTCCCACTGGTTATAATTTTTTTCATATTTTGATTTTTGTTAAAATTTTGATCTCTCGAAAGAAAACCCCGAAAATATGAAAACAAATATAAACATATTTAAACGGTGTAAGACAACTTGAACGTCAACCTTATATTCTATAAAATTCTAAGTAACCGAAACGTCGTAACTCTAACATAGTATTTACAGGTTCTCAACTTTATCCATAGTGTACGAAATGGCGAAACTAAATTCATCAACCGTAATCATAATATACGAAACAACATAACTAACAGTACAGCATTTTCAGGTTCTGGCATTGTGTATGAAATGAGAAAACTAAATTCAACCGTAGTAATAATATACGAAACGATGTAACTCTACGGTAACCTTATCATCAACTCAAGACATATAGTGTATGAAGCTTCAACCGTAGTAATATACAAACGACGTAGCTCTAAATACCCTTATATGTAAACAGCCATATAGTGTAGAGAACCTATATTTCAACCTTCTTACTACCATAATAATGTCTAGGGCAACTTTTTAGCTAACCTTATTAGCTACATCAAGTAGCTACGAAACGACGCAGCCTAAGTCTGAAGTAACGATATATTCACCCTTAGCCATACATTGTACAGTGTACGAAATAGAGCTCAAGACTTAAGTTTTTAAAATTTGGTTTTAGCGTCGCTTTCAAGATTCTTTCACTTACATCACGACTTGTCAGTTTCGGGCAGGAGAAAACCCGCACCATCCGTAAATATGAATGTTGCAGTAAACCTGCGAGCACCGTCTGTTACTGACAGACCAAGGATAATATCTGCATTGCCACTCTACAGTCAGCGCATCCTATCAATATCGCGTCAGAAATGTAACTTTCGCGAACATTGATGCCGGGCTCCCGTTCTACCACTGCTCTACCATCCGTCCCTCAAGACTAATGAATAACTGCTACCATTATAACAAAATATGACACAAATTTCCATTCTCCGCAGTTGGGGGCCATTTGGTCCAATATCCCAGCGTAACTGTATATAGCAGTGTGTGTAATATTAACGATATATCATCGACACATAATGACTACCAATTATATAATACCTGATACTTTTAAACCCCAGTCACAGCAAACACAACGGTGCAAAATTCTCAGATACCATCTAGTTCTCATGACATTTCAGATGACGTTGTACAGCACGGTCAAGGTACCAAGGACACTGGTTCATCCATCTATGTTATTATTCCTACTCAGACTTCCTCTAATGATATCAAATGTAATCCTCTCACGGCCAATGGTAGTCGACCACGCAACGCCAAATCCCGTAACGTGCGTTGAAATTCGAAACGTAGGATCGGCTAAGAAACGGATAATCTACGGTTTACCCTGAGCCAGAAAGCGATGCTAATCTACCTATACTACGTGTACACATCACCATCAGCACTGAGTCCGTATTTATAATAATTCCCTAAGTTATGTCTCCTTTTATCGTCGGACAGATGTGAGAGAGATAGACATAAGGAAACATGCTCCTGGCACATTATCGTCTCGGAATGCAGTACGAGATCTCACGTTAACTGAGATTTAACAGATAACGAGAATATTGCATGAAGTATTCTTCCGTGAATATATCCGGTTTTGAAAGGGGCCAACGTCTAATAACGTGGATAAATATTTGATTTGTGATATCTGATATTATTGTTATGCCCCATCGTGCCGTCGATTTGATAAGTATTTCTGATTGTGAATCAAGAATCAATCTAATTAAAATCAGATCCGAAACTGACTCTGAGATATTTGGACATCGCTCATTTAATAAAAGAATATTACCATGTTTAAGGAGAGAAACGAGATCTGATTTTAATTAGATTGATCAAGAACAAGATGGAATTGCATGGTTTAAATTGCTGGTAAGCAATATCCACTCGGATAAGAATTAGTGTGTCGTCTGAGCAAATTAATATTAATCAGACATGAGTTAATAATCGTTCGGAATTATAGTTAGCAACACTTCAGAATCAGTCTTTGTCTCATGTCAGAATCAGTCTTTGTCTCATGTTAGAATCAGTCTTTGTCTCATGTCCGAATCAGTCTTTGTCTCATGTTCGAATCAGTCTTTGTCTCATGTCCGAATCAGCCAAGGTTCGAACTAGCTTGGTACCACTCTCTTCTGTATATAATAATTCTAGATATTATAAAACTAGATATTGTAATGTTTACATTTAGTTTTATGGATGATCAGCTTCATTTGGCAAACGTGCCATTCACACTTACCTCAGATTTAACAAAGGCCAATCAGTACTTCTCTCAATTGGCCGTCACATCAGCCTGAAAATAACAAATTTTTATAAAAACTACTTTACAACAATGAACATATTTGTATCAATATTGTATTAAATACGAGCGTAGATTCAATTACATTGTCGCGGTGTATAGATTGTAAGGCGTGATTCTGTTATGAATTCGATCCCATTAAAACTGCAGGAAAGAAAATACATACATGTATTTGTATATGTATGTATTTGTATATGTAATATTCGCATACATTAAAATGAAATATAATCATTTTAGAACATGACACCCGAATAAACTTTCTTGAATAACAACTTGGAATATATCAATATTTTAATTTCAAACATCCTAGTTGCACCATGAATATGAATTATAATACATGTACGTGAGCATGGTTAAAGGTTTATATACCTCACGTTTGATCTTCAATACCTTGGGAAACCAAACCACAAAAAAGTTAGGTTATTTAGCATACCTTGCTTATTGAAATGTCATCCTTCACAACATAATATTCCAATAACTGTAAAGTTCCAAAAACTGCAATGTCCAAAACTGCAATATTAAAATAATTGCACTGTTCCAGTAACTGCACTGTTTCAAAACGTCCCAATAACTGCAACTAATGTTCCCAAAACGGCAATGTCCAAAACTGCAATTTTCCAATAACGGCACTGTTTCAAAACGTCCCAATAACTGCAATTAATGTTCCCAAAACTGCAATGTTCAAAACTGCAATATTCCAATAACGGCACTGTTTCAAAACTGCAATGTCCCAATAACTGCAATTAATGTTCTCATAACTGCAATGATCCCAAAATCCAATGTTGCTATTATTGCACTGTTCCAATAACTGCACTGTTTCAAAACTGCAATGTCCTTATTGCAATTAATGTTCCAAAAGCTGCAATGTTGCAGACCACTGCTGTTCATGTGTCCATTCATCAAGACAAACACGAATATGACAATTTATATTTTTTTGGTCCAAAACACCCTGAGCTGTAAAGAAATCAATGAATCTAGCTAGTGGCCTTAATCCAACTCCGTTCCAAATTAAACAACAGTTTTGCCCCAGCTCGTCATAGTTTGCCAGTAGGGTGGGAACGATGTGGTTAAGAGATTTAGCAAGAAGATGCGACCTAACCTTCAAAAACGACAGTGGCATCGCACTTATGACAATCTCGACAGTTGACGCCGAATCTAGTCGACATGGGAATAAAATATAAAATTCTATGGATCGCCAAGACAGGTGATGGAGAATTTCCCGATAAAATCTTCATTTTATTTCAATTCCAACAAAGTTGTAACCGTATGTACACACACATTTTGACGCATTTTGTTACCCTATTTTCATTCGCAGTTTGCTAACGATAGCATACATTTCACAATGTTACTTAAAAGTGCTTATCGAATAGACGTTACATTTTGGGATAAAATGTAACTTCTTTTTAAAAGCAGGTTCTTCACTTTGTAGTAGGATTTCCCCACACAGAAGAGAATACAAGGTTAACTCGAAGAGTTTTGACATTTGTTTAAACACCGTACATCGAGATCTGAAATATCATGTCCCATTTAGGATTTTAAGAACATCAATGGAGAATAGCTGTATATGAAATTTTCAGTAGCTGAATAAAGTGTTGGGTTGGGAGTTCGTGGACTATGTCAATATTTATCGATAGCATATCATAATTTTAATAATTATTAAACTGAATTTTCGATATTGTGCTAAAACTAAATTACGTCATACTCATAATGAAACTTAAAAGTAAAAACCAAAATAGTATACATTTATTTACTTACACTAATCATGGACACAAATGCTAGTATATTTATCAATCCGAAATACATGATACTTGAATGTCTTTGCTTTTGTACATAGTCATTATAAGCATACGTGTATGGCATATTGGTAGATTTTGGTTTAGTATGTGCTATTCTCTAGTGTATACTCCATCAAAGTTGAAGGCCATACATTGGCGGTTACATCATTTGCATTAAAGCTCTGTCTATAAACATAGCGTGCTCAAAAGTAATGAAACCATGTCGCCAAGATAGTACGGTAATATATTTCACGATGGCTGTCAACTGCATATAAAACAATTGTAAAATTCATGCTAGGAAAAGGATGATAATAATCGCACGCCAATGACTGTAATTAACGAGTTGAAATACAATCGTATTCACCAGCTACATTAACATTAAAATGTCGCGTCTCAACTTTCCATTCATTTTCATCGATTTTAATACTTCGGGTACACACGTTCCGATACTTCGGACCAGGTTTATACGACCAGTTGGTGCTTATTTTATTACGGTTTCATATTGAACGGTATGGTTATCGTAGAATTGAACACGTTTTCTCCAGTGGATGAAGATAATGTATTCACGAAGACCAAGGGATCTCAGTAAACAGGCCATCAAATTGCAGCCACCACGGTATAGCGTATTTTATTGCTGGGATAAAACTTTCTGTCCATGCTTATTATTTGCGAAGCATTGCCATCACAGTAAAAAGTAACTCAAGCTCTAGTGACTATATAGCTTTATGGCTGTCGTACTGTGACTACATGCATCTCTATATCTCTGATAATATCATCCTTCTATCTCATTTCCTTGTTTTATCTCATCCATACCATCTGCTCTGTACCAGCCTTATTTGTTCTCTCTATCATTCTCTCTCTCTCAGTCATTCTCTCCCCTCCCCCTCTCTCTCTCTCTCTCTCACACACATACATTCACCAACATTATACTCCGGGAAAATACAAACCAGTTATCTCCCTTGATTAGAACCTTGAGATGTTTGAAATGTTAAGAGAAATATTGTTAATATAGCTCTAGAATATTGCTTTGTTATGGCTGCAACACAATGCAATTCGCATTTAAATATAAGTTCTATCACAAAAGGAATATTAAAGCAAATGTGTCTTATATCCTCCGATGTCGGACAGCGACCTCTACTGGTCAACCAACAGAGCAATTGACGTTGTCCTTGTCCGAGAGGGGACATCACGTGACTATTGCAATATCGTCCTTCAAACTAGGACTTTCATAATCATGTGAAAGAAATCCTGGCAACCTAGACGCCTCCATTTCACTATGTCACTCAGACACACCTAGATGAACTACAGATCTCGAAACATTCCGAATGAACACCGCCTCGGCCAAGACCGGGGAGACACCCTATATTTAGCGCAGCAATGACGGTTTGTTCTTGGATTAGGAGTCCAGATGCAGATGACTGGCCAATCAGTCGACAAACAGGTTGGCCCCTTGGCTTAGATCAGTGTTTACATGCATGGTTCGTGTATTGTGCCAACTCTGGGGAAAACACAGCGTCAACGCTTCCCTGTTTTATCGTTACGTTGGATATTTACAGTTACTTTGGCTATACTATTTTCCCGTTACGTTGGAAATACTATTTCCCCGTTACGTTGGTTATATTGTTTTACAGTTACGTTGGTTGTTTTACCGTTAAGTTAGTGTTGATTTACCGTTAAGTTTGATATTTATAGTTACGTTGGAAATACTATTTTCCCGTTACGTTGGTTATATTGTTTTACAGCTACGTTGGTTGTTTTACCGTTAAGTTAGTTATATTGTTTTACCGTTACGTTTGCTATACTGTTTTCCCGTTACGCTGGCTGTATTGTTGTCTGGCTCAAGGCGGAACTGATAGTGGTAGTGGATCATTACCAACGTGCTATTTCCTTGTGGGACAGATGGACACCAGCAATGAGGTTTTGGTTCTAGATTTCCGTAAATGAATTGAGTAGCAGATGTAGCAACGGTTAGGGCAGTTGCAGTTTTAAACTAGTCCTCGTCAAAATAGTAAGAAAGCTATGGAACAATCATTTTGACAATAATTTTGGTAGTTTTTGTATGTGGTTTGGTTTCCTATGGATTTTATAACATTTCTGGATTCTTTAACGCATACTTTGTATGTAGCTTTATAAAGTGGACACATAATATTACATGAAATTACGTTCACCTACCTATAATTTTACTTCTATTCACGTTCACAGGGTGACCGTAAGACGTTATTTAATTTAATTTAATTTGAAAATCAACAATTTATTAGTATAGTTGCACAGAGACAATGGAATTTTTTCATATATCCCAATGTTTGAATAATCTTCAGACCCCATTCAGAAAGATTTGGCGCATAGCTTTTAAACGTGAACAAATATAATAATAATAATAATAATATTTTGCATGGATTCAATATAAGTACTTTCACCTACCTAAAGCTTATTTCTATTCACATTACACATTAGTAGTATGTATTTAATTTAATTTGATTTGAAGGGCAATAACATAATCCGTTAAATTTACGCATAGATTATACATTTATCCAACTGTCTGCTTAATCTTTAGAACTCCCAGTCTCATTCTATTCAGAGCGTGTTTATTTCTGATTAACCTTTATCCCTGTTTGTTTTTCCCCCCAATTTTGATTTGTTTCAATTTGCTTTGTTTCCTACTTTCGTTTCTCAGAGGACGAGAAGGGCTTGATCGACGAATGCAAAACATGGGCGTGATTAATTACTAGTCGTGCCAATGTAGATTTACTAAGGTTATTTACAGGGATTCGCGTCAAGGACAGTCAGTTCACAGGAAAAGAAATGTTAGGTGTCCTGTTTGGTGTCCAACATTGAAACATGTAGGGGGGGGGGGG
>JAUTBT010080796.1:0-12892 GCA_032361225.1 Lepetodrilus schrolli | reverse complement strand
GAATTAATTGAAATTCACTGAAAATTTAATACATTTGACACATTGCCTGATTTTAGACATTGACTGTAACATATATACAAGGGGAATGATTAGCACCACAAGCACATTTTGTAGTGGCAGATGTATATTTCCTAACACCCACTGAAAACATGGGTAATGAAACCAGAACTAAGTTACTATCCGTTTTGCAAAAGCGATTATTTTTTTGGGTGGCAATTTTGAAAATCAACATGACTGTTTCAATCAAGTGGGCCAGTGATAATAATTAGCCCTAAATTAATCCATCTTGCCCGAAAACATGGGTTTAGACACCTCTAGGTGTCTAGGTGTCGAAATCCATCGTACGAGGGTTAATCGTCACATGGTATCACGTGGGCTTCATACTGCAGAAATCGGTGCCCGTCGAACACTCCAGCAAATCCATTAACTTTAAGACAGCATAGTTTCGTTGGTCATGTTACGTATAACAATATAAATTCACAAGCGTTATTTTCAGTTTATTTATTGTGTATACTATTACTATGTCATATATCGCATAAGTACCACGTAACGTATATTTTGATATTTTTATTAGCAATTATTCATCGGCGTACTTTATATTGGTTTTGAGTATTATATGAACGGAACGCAACGAAAGGGAGATAATTGAATGAAGCGCTTGATAATCTTCATTCGGCCCTGAGCCTCGGGCTAGTTCCTAAGCGTCAAATGAGGCCCAGTAATACGGACAGGTCTTCCGTCCGGAAGCTCCGGCGAAGGATTGCATATCAATGCACGGGACTATGTAATGGTTAGTGACAAGCGAAAAGCGAGAACATTGAAATACACATACAGACATTTGTATTGTATTCTACATATTTTCTCAAAACATGTGATAGCTATTTAACAGATGTTATGTAAACATTCTGGATTTAAAATGTTGGTTATAATTAACTTATCATGTAGTACAAACTATCAAATTGTATGTTGTTCATTCTGTAAAGTATTTATAGACATAATCTACCAAATATGAGCATTATATGTGACGTCATGAAGATAGTCTAGCAAGTGACTCGACGATGTTCCTAGTGGATAATCATATGTCATAGGCAGGAAATTATTTTAATTAACATGCATATCATTAATACAATTTCCTGCCTATGACACATAGCCTACTATAATAATCATACTATAATAATACTACTACTACTAGCCATGTCTCGTAACGCTTACGTCCCCATATATACTGTGACCATCACAATTTTGTTTTTACTAAAACAGGATACTCAACAATATTTGGCTCAAATGTGATAGGCATTCCATTGGTAGCGAACATATTTAAATTCTGAAAACTTCAAAATGTAATGCTATTGTCCACCTGGCCTCGGTAAACGTTGATTGTGACCAAACTGTTAATATTTTAATCATGTAGAAAACATCTTGTTACTATTTCTGTCTTAGTTCCATACATAATATATCAATTAAGTGGCTCGTTATTCTCCTCTTTATTCGTATTTGGTGAACAGCCTTTGACCATGACCTTGAAGCATTCATCGCTTGTAAAACCCCAGTGACCTGATATAGGCCCAATGATAGCAATGGCTAAGGCCCATGTTTCATCGGCAAGACAATTATTTATTTGGTCTTATAAGTGTTCAGAAATATTTAGTTGTATTGTATATTTGGGAATATGTAAGCAAAGGCATTTCTTAAAGTACACAGTGTAAAATAGTGCATAGCGTCCTATAACTGGGATGTATGTACTTTTAAGGTCAATAATGTATTAAACGTAGAAAATAAAAAGGTTTTCAGAAAGGTACATTCCATAATGCACATAAACATTGTACGTTTTTAAAAAAACAACAATCTGAGCTGTCATGCAGGCGGGTTACTAACAGAAAAGCAGCATGTTATTACAAAAGGCCCATATCATTAATGCACTACTTCACTGGGACCCATACGACCGTAGTCGTGCCGATTGCCGCGTTATTATACGTGGGTGGGAACTCGGTCATCGTCACACCGCACTGGTTCAGTTATCATAATTGGAGAATGTGCACGGGTCTCTACGGGGACCGGCGTGTGGGGTCCTATCCGGTATTCTTTTTCTTATATCGGAGAATAAATTTCCTGCATTCCAAACCAAAACAAAGTGACAATTCTGATCTTCCATAATATTAATTATAGCATATATTGAAGATAAAAATGCTTTGGGAAAGTATTTATTGATAAGTAAGACGATGTAGTGTTTTGATGAAGTTTATGTGATTACTAATCTTATTATACTATAATAATTACTATAGTATATCTCGTGTGCTGCTTGAAGTTTGAATTGCATGTTCGGTGAAAGCTTAGTGATCATTCCATTTGTTATAGGGTTTAAACAAATGATTATTTAAACATTTACGCGCAGTTATTGTGGGTTGTTTTTTTTTACCTATGACAACAGCTATACCATACAGTTATATAGGCTTACACATGCATATCATATAGGCCCTATGTAAAGCGCATTTCATTATGCCTATATTTAATAAAATACGTCCAGGAACATCCGTTGGTGCAAATTGATTGATTGAAGTTTGGTGTTTTTACAGTCGCCTTCCAGCATTGCTGATTTCGGCGTTGGTGCAAAGAAAATCGCATCTATTTATACCTGTATTTCTAAATTTCTGGAAGCCGCCTCCAGACCCTAGTAGGTAGCTTAGGTGTCTTTCTGTAGATGCCAGTAGATCGCTTTTCATGACGCCTACATTTCGGTATAGCATGGAGCTGGAGAGCGATGCATATTATTGTTTATTGTTTGCTTGTATTAGTCTGGTTTGCCACCAGTTTTTATAGTCCTAGCACACTTGAATTACAACATGTGACATGCTAAACTCGTAAAACTTATAAATATATGCATAGACCTTAGGATATTAAATTTGATACCTCCTCTCTAAAATTAATTAGTTGTTTACTGAAGTCTTTTACACAATTAATAATTTTAAAAAATGAGATTATAGCTATCACTAACTATTTTGAGTAAATATTATTCTATGTAGACAGGTAGAGGGGTGACGTTGGAAAGACGGAACAGCGGTGTGAGACCGTCGCGTGTATGCAGACGTGCATATCGCTGCTACTTTGTTTATGTCTGCCATCTGGCGTTTAGGTCACGTGGAACTATTGGCTGATTTGTTTACCTTCTTTAGAGATTTAGTTTTTATCGTATTTTAACTAAGATATTAGAATATCTATATATCATATACTAAGTATTTCACCTACTGTAACTGTTGCCGTAATCGATATCGTATACTAGTACTGAGTATGTTACTCATCTCTCTTTCTCTCTCGCTCTGTTGATGTTGTGAGTTCAAGGCCTTTGCTTTCCACGGACATCCTGAAAGTCGTGTGCAATATAGCCCTAGCTCATAACTATTTGACGCTGCGTAAAGCGGTCTTTGACGGATGTCTGTCCGTCTATTGAATAATAAGCACGTTAGCGAACGGTGAACTGCATGCGCTAGCATTTATGAACATGCCTCCAATGTATAACCCGTACAAAGTTGTCGACGAAAAATGTCTGCAATGTTAGCTCGTCTGGCAAACAGGACGGTTTTCAGCGTCATTAAGATCCCTAGGGCATGCATGTCATCAATTCCCGAACCCATAAGGGAACCAGAAGTGAAATACACCAAGGTTTGTACAATGTTTCATACTATATCACTTGTGAAAAAAGAATAAGACGCGTGCGGCGAATGTGTTGTAAAAGTAATGGTAGGCCCTACTTGAACAATTACTTTCGTTTGTATGGAGCATGAATGAATGCAATACTCTACTACAGGATAAAGTGATCTTAACGGCATAAAATCACAGACTAAGTGGTCGGTTTGGACTGAATTGGAGGTAAAAAATGCAAAGTATATTCACTTAGTATATTGTACCTCTTGGCCCTTGTTTATGGCAGGGTAGTGATAATGCTTGCTATACTCACTTCACATGGCTGTTTGGTGATGATGCTTGCTATACTCACTTCACATTGCTGTTTGGTGATGATGCTTGCTATACTCACTTCACATGGCTGTTTGGTGATAATGCTTGCTATACTCACTTCACATGGCTGTTTGTTGATAATGCTTGCTATACTCACTTCACATGGCTGTTTGGTGATAATGCTTGCTATACTCACTTTACATGGCTGTTTGGTGGTAATGCTTGTTATACTCACTTCACATTGCTGTTTGGTTATAATGCTTGCTATACTCACTTCACATGGCTGTTTGGTGATGATGCTTGCTATACTCACTTCACATGTCTGTTTGGTGATAATGCTTGCTATACTCACTTCACATGTCTGTTTGGTGATGATGCTTTGATGATGATGCTATACTCACTTCACATGGCTGTTTGGTGATAATACTTGCTATACTCACTTCACCAGCAGTGAATTGAGTATTGCAAAGCATTATCTCTACCTGACGATAAACATGGCCAATTGTACCTCAAGAAATCTCTTCGCTGCTCAATTTACCCCTTTAAGGCCCGATGATTAATAGATCAGTTGTAATTTTCACCTCTGTTAAGACCTAGTGACTGACCACACGTGTTTCAAATACATGACCTTTTGTATTGACATGATACAAATTTGGAGTAACTGCTAGAGTACTGTGATTTATTCCGTTATATGTGTGCAAGTGCTAAAAATAGCGCAGCTACAGAAAAACCACAGGAGGTAAGCCCTATGACTTCACCGAGCCTTATGTAGCCTTGACACTCTAATAGGTAAAGGGTTAACTTAAGCAGTATAATGGTTCACTCACATCCAAGATTGTAAACCGTGAGGCTAGCTGAGCACACCCTAATGACGCTGCACTTTACCAGACTGCACTGTTACCTGATCCAGTCAAAATAGGTGTGTACTGTGTAAGTAGAAGCTTTAGCATGATCAAGGCCGGCTAGTATGTGGATGGGTGCCATGTTTCAGTCTGGCTGACAACAAGACCCTGAGTATTCATTCCCGTCCCACACTGAAACATAGGTGAGATGCATTCCCCGGACCCGGACTTGCGATCTATTTACCGGACCCAATTTCCTGCAATCTGATTGGCTCGTGTGACCCAAAATATGAATAAAATATTTTCCTAACCCTAACCATGTGAGCCAATACGATTGCCAGGAATTGGGTACGGGTCCGGGGAGTAGACCACTAGTTCGAGTCTAGAGAATAATGTGGTAACGTGATTGGTAACCTTTTAGCATTGGAGTCGATAGGTAAAACTGATGATTGAACATACGTGGTACTAGATTTCTACTGTGAAATAACCTTTCGATAATCAAAAGTGTTGATTTTTTTCCAAAAAAAAATAAAATGCCAAAAACTAGTCCAAAACAAGCATAAATTTGTGATTATGTACCTATAACATGTATAATGCAGTAAATTCAAGTACAGAAAATGACATTGGACATTGAATTTTCATTCTAAAACATTTGAAGTATTTTCTATTACATTTTAAAATGTACTCTTTTTAAGGAACCCGAGCTCTAAGATACGATGTGTATTTGCATATACATGTACATGTATACATTTTATGCTTTGCGTATCAAAACTCCCCATAAATATACGATTATGCAATACTTTGAATGAGCAAATTTCCTCTTGCATTCAAGTAGGCGAATCTCGTATTCTGCTTGACATATTCAGTTTTACACTACTACATAAAGTACATACACATAGCAGGCTTTCAACAAGAACTGATAGGGAAATGGTTGCACAAGTGAGCATATAACATGTGTTTCTAGTGTATCCTGCAATGCATGGAGGCATCAGTACCCAATAATTTAAGTGGAGTATTGCAGGGTACTATTAATTTTGATGCCCAACTGTACCCAACTCACTAAACGCTCATCTAGAGCTCTGGGGAACAAACTGTACTGTGGAATGACCATTTATTTTCACACACACACACACACACACACACACACACACACACACACACACACAGGGGAAACATGGCACTCATCCACAAGGATATTTTGTTCACATGGTTCAAACCTCATTGTTTTGCTTGACCTACACTACAAGAAACTAGTCTATAGATGTAAAGTGGTCTAGAAAATAAAGCAGATAAACACATTTTAAATTGACCAGATTCCAACTACAAATCTTATATTTTGTATGCATCTACATACCTTTAAATGAAAAAAACCCACCCCCATTTAGTTTTTGTTTATTGTACATTACTTGTTTTGTTTTGCATGGATTCACATGAGACTCCAGATATGAGTATGCCAGGGCTGGTATTAATGTGGGCCAAGAACGCTACACATGGGGTGTGTTCAGGCTACACTACAATTACTAAACTACATTACACTACTTTCATTCATATCAAGGAATGATTTTACAAACATGATTTTATGTATGTCAAGTGAATATACTTTGCGGTTTTAGCTCAGAACGTCCAAAACGATTTTCAATATCTGTAACTGTATGCCATTAATATGGTGAATACAGCAAGATAGTGTCAATTGATTTGAATTAGACATGATACAATAATTGAATAATGGTAAAATTGAGTACATGACCTTGACATACAATAACAACAAATGTACCATGGGCGTGTTCAGCCTGCACTACTTGAAATCATCTGTATTCTCCAATTAATCTATTGAGGGTATTCACGAGAACATTCTACCAAGTAACAGATTATTGCATTGTCATTCTAAAGGTGTTGTTTGCATGAACTGAATACAAAAAAAGATAAAATCAAATTGAAAATCCTATAGCCCATGCAGTATCAGTGTATTGTATTAATGTTTTTGTTGGCTTTTTAGGTTTCAATGGAGGCATCCATAAAGTACATACATGCACTGTTGCTCCTCAGTTCCATTCTAATACATGTTCGCTGAACTGAAGCGAACTATCTTAACATATGCCCCAGTCATAGTGTCACGTTTTGGCCATGCCATTGTTCCCCGTTTCTGGCCCCACATCATATGTTGCCACATTATCACTTTGTAAGAATTTCTGTATAGTTTTACATATATTTTTTACAAACAACTTAATGTTTTATATCGTCTGTCTATTATAAAATGGCTTTTATTTTAATTTCAATTTCTTCTAACCTGACGAAGTACAGTAGTCCTTTAACTAGGCGTCATAATCATGTCATAATTGGTAAGTTAAGTTAAGATGTGTACATTCCCATTTTCCTGATTTATTCATCACTGCACCGTAGTGAACCGAACTAAGAGCTATTGGGCTATGTTGTTTACTGTTCCGAATTATTCATACAACTAGATCATTGTAGTGAGGCAGGGCCAGATATTGATGAACGATCTAAGGGAATTAACTCCTAAATATTATTTATCAGTATCTTGTTGATCCTATCTGTAATGTTCTAAGCTGACTACTTTAAATATATGCAATTGTTTCTCGGAAATATTAATATTGTATCATAAAGTATGAATCTAGGTGTATCGAATAATATTACACATGTTCATGAGTGAAAGGTCCCTGCAGTGAGATTGAGCAACCAATTTTCTCGTGGAATAGGAAAGTTGCAGTGCTAGATCAACTACTTTTGATGTATATCATGTACTACTTTTGATGTATATCATGATTGGGGCGGGTGGTAGCGCACTGCCGAAATCAGCAATGCTGGAAGGCGACTGTAAAAACACCAAAGGTAGCGCAGTGGTAGAATGTTGGACATCGGAGCCAAAGGTTCCAGGTTCAAATCCCAGCCGGTGATCGCAGGTTTACTGCAACATTCAGCGTTACGGATGTTGCAAGTTTCCTCCTGCCCTAAACTGACAAGTCGTGATATAAGTGAAAGAATCTTGAAAGCGACTCTAAACCGCAATTCAATTTTTAAATATTTTCTTTTTACACTGAGCTGATATTGTTGGAATTGGTCCTCGAAGCTCTCATATCTACACATAGGCACTCGAACATTTCGCACCTAGAAAAATACCCAATTAACGGTATCTTTTTATACATCATTATTGGGCATTTGCACGAGCGATATTGTCTTATGGTGGGTAAGAGAGCTTCGAGAAATGTTTCCCTGCTTGGATGTAAGAAGTATGGGTAGCAACTAATGTACAGCAACTATACTGATGTTGTGGAAATGTAAGTAATAATAATAATAATAGTCCATTTATAAAGCACATGACTCCATGCTAATACATGCTCGAAGCACAAAGAGTTACAGAAGTAGTTCAGTTAAGATAAGCTGTTGTGAATAGATGTGTCTTGAGATTAGTCTTGAAAGCGTTCAGTGTCGTACTGGTTCTGACAGAGAGAGGAAGAGAGTTCCACTGGGAGGAGGCAGAGTAGGCAAAGGAGCGATGACCATAGTGGACAGTATTAACCTTTGGCACACATAGCTGATGTTTAGATCCTGATCTCAATGGTCTGGCCGGGATGTATTCGAAGAGAAGGTCACACAAGTAGCATGGAGCAGTATCAGAGATGCTCTGGAAAGCAAAACACATGAGCTTGCGATCAGATGCAAGCAATTGCCATCCCTGGAATAGCTAACAAACCTTACAGACAAGCTTCCCAATAAGCCCTGTAAACTTCGGTTGGCTATCCCCTTCTCTATCTTCCGTTTATATTAATAAATTAGCGTAAATTTCTATTCGTTCATTAACTAAATCGTTTGTCCTTTCATACACACGTGTCGTTAGATTGTATGGTGCCCTGTTCTCGACATAATGTCGTTAACGGCGCAATATAAATGATGTGCGAAAAACTTCTTGTTCGGGGAGGTTGGGCGTCAAAGATGGCCACCCCTTCTGTATCTCGCATCGGGCTTGTTCTAAAAAGTCCCCATGCGAGATTTGCGCATCTTAGACGACCTCTGAGTGGGACACGCTAGTGTTTCGCCAGAGGAAGGCTCTCAGGAAACGAACTCTGCATTCTCTTTGCCGAAAGTCTATCTCGTCCAACGGAGGAGGTGGTGAGATTCAGATCGCCAACCATACTCCTCAGGGTGAGGGAAAGGCCCCTGGGCTCTGCGCAGCTCCTCTTCCCGACCCCCAGATATTTGAAATAGAGGACCAGGGGTCGAAATGGGGGGTTCACACCTCCCCAGGTACCCTCGCACTGGGGTGTGTTCCCTCCAAGGCTTCTTCCCACAAGCCCAAGTCAAGAAAAAAATCCTTAGGTAAAGCGCTTAGGTTTGCGGGGAGGAAACAGTTGGGGGTGGTAACGACGGGCGTGCCTTCCCCATAATAATGTGCACATTTATATAACTCCCAATTCCACTCCCGAAGACTGCTCATAGTGCTACACTATGTCATGCAGGATTCCCTGATTACTTTCATTGTTTGTCATTAATAATACAATTCTACTCGTATTCATTGGTGATATTTTAAATTACTTTCAAAGACATTGTAAACGTTTGTAAACTGTCTCACCTCACCTTGGCAATGCATGTGAACTTCTAAAAGCTAATGCATCAAAGCAAAGAATGGAACCTCATGACCAAGCCATGGAAGAGATCAAACAACGTAAGCAAGAAATGTTTGGACAACACAGCAGAAGTTACACTACAATGTGACTAAGTCCAATCCCGTCCCGGGAGCCTGACATCAATGTTCGAAAAAGTTACCTTTCTGATGTGATATTTATAGGATGCGCTCTCTGTGGCAATGCAGTTATCATCCTTGGTCTGTCAGTGACAGCCAGTAATTGCAGGCTTACTGCAACATTCAGTGCTATGGATGTTGCAGGTTTCATCCTGCCATAAACTGACAAGCCGTGAATTAAGTGAAAGAATCTTGAAAGCGGCTATGGGGGTAGCTCTTCTACAAGAATTGTCGCAAATGGGTAAAAGATTCCCGCATAGACGTTAAACTTCTTAATTACCTACAAGAAAGCAAGCACATCAGTTATGTATAGCCAGTAGAGCATTGACAGAGAGTCAGTCCTGATTTGCTCACATTGAAAAGGAGCTCCCGAAAATGGAAAGGTACAACACGTGCGTGGGTTATTGTTGCAGCCAGGATCTTTCACCTTGGTGCAACAAGTCACAGGGAAGTACCACATCCGGGCAATGAGAACAAAATACCAAGTTGTTTTAATCATAAGAAGCTTGTTGGTAAAAGTCAGGACGACACAATCATGATTCATTAGTTTCAACTTGAAAAATATAGCGCACAATAGGTTCAACTTCTACCTTCTTAAGTTCAAGTGTTAAGTTAAACAGCTATATAACTGACGGTCTAAGTATAGTAGGCTTTGCAGACGCAATTCTGCCAGAATGGCTGACAATGACATCTAGCATTTTCGTCGCAACAACTTATGATAGGGCTGGGAAACCACACCTGGCAAGTGCCTCCCATCTTTACACAGTCGGAAGCAGTTCGCTTGACCACATGCCTATTATGGTGTCTGAAACGGAAGTAAGCATTGCTAGAATACATGGAGAATTAGTACTTGTCAAAGACGTTTTGTGGGCATCTTTTCCGATTTTTAATCAAAACAAATTACAATTTATTGATAATTAGTGCCAATGAAATTTTTTTGTTGTAAAAATATCATTTAAAAAGCAATTGCAATGGAACGTCTTTGACAAGGACTAATGGAGAATATGTTGTAAGAGATCGCAGCTTGATGCAATACGAAACCACGTAAAATTAAATAGACGAAACCTACAATTGTTCATACTTTTTAATAGCTTGAGATTCCTCTATACTTCCCTGCAGTGACCATAAGTTACTTTTTGTATGGGTATGGAGTATACATTTTGATATTTTAATTTGGATTGGAGAGTGGTGATTGGAGATTGATGGGCATTTACAATAGTATTCTGGTAGGTGTGATTCTCTTACTACTTGTATTGAAGGGAAGAATAACATAAAGTGATATTCATCTCCTACAGACTGTGCTTACATAGGTTACATATTCATATATGAGTGTAAACGATGGGTGGTTCAGAAATGTGTGATCGAGATTGTATTTTAGCGATAAATGTGTTTCATACACTAATATGAGTGGGTCCCTAAAATTTGAAGTATTTCGATCATTTGTAGCAACGGTTGTTCTATGTTTTTTGTTTTTCATTCCATAAAGTATTTACCGAGATAATCTACCAAACAGGTACATCAATTCATGTCATGCCAAACTTTATGACGTCGCTCTCCCCTGCGCCCACCTCGAAATCAAGCATTCCATTCATCTCCAGATTTGTCTGGATCTTCTGGGGAACAAATGAAACTTCATCCAGTTGAATTTATGAGTAATCTTTTCGAGGGATCAGTAGCGTGTATGGCTCATGATTCATGAATTGGAACTTTTGAGTTCGATCCTGACTGATGTCAATATATTTTATAAACAAGAGAGGTCGCCATTGTTACAAACCTTTTAATGTTAAGTAGATTTTGCAAAGTATCTTCATTTCTTCTCTGCTTGTTCACGTCTGTAATAGAGATGCAGTTGGAGGTTTGAAAGAACGATAGGCCTATTTAGATGGAGATGTAGTGATCGAATGAGATAGATATATTAATGCAGTGAATTGAGTGAATTATTGCTTTACATCACAGCGGGAGTCTTTCAACCATACGTGACGAGGGATAATTAACTACGATATAAATGAGTTTAAATTGTTTGAAGCATGAAAACAAGCAAAAAAATACATGTTATTAAAATTGAAGGATATGCTAACTATTGGTGAAATGGAATAAATAGTGTGATTACAATAGAATTAGGTATGCAATGGTGAAAGATTACAACTTATGGTACAGACCAATTTCGGTTAAAAACGGCAGGATGAGATGCCCAGGAACCTGGGTGAAAAGATGTTTGAGGTTTAGCGAGGAGTAAAACCTGGCACATTGAGTTGCAAAGTCCACACAGTCGAGCAAGATGTGCTTGACCGTGAGGTTCCCGTAACACTCAACGCACCTAGGTTTATCCTTGCCCGTTAAAATGTAAGATTGGGTGAAAAAGGTATGACCATGCAGCATCGTCGCAGGGCCGTCTCGTCCTCACGACAATATATCCCTGACAACGGTGTAAAACCAATGATGGGTTGAAATGGTGTAATTTATTATGGATTTCAGTATCCCATTTATTTTGACGGAGCGATTTTATGTAGCAAGTGATGTTTTGTTTTGAATCGCTGTATGTTACTGACATTGTTGAAACTGAAATATCATGGGCGGCCTATGAAGTCACACTGCAAATGCACAGCAGCCTAAACATTGACAGTTAAATCTTTATGATGTCATTTTCTTCCGTAAATTCCTTTAAAATGATATTGGCTGATAAATAGGCTCTCACCCTCGTGTCTTGGAATATAAAATATATCCACACTCGTCGATGAAAGTGATTAAATCCAAGGATTTAATAAATTTCACGACTCTTCAGGGTATATAGAGAATCACGCCCAAGTGTCTTCGAATATCAAATATATTAACACGTCGTGAAAGTTATTAAATACGAGGATTTAATAACTTTCATCGACGAGTGTTGATATATTTGATATTCCAAGACACTAGGGTGAGAGCCTATTTCTATTTATCACCAAATATTCTGAAGTAATTAAAGAAGAAAAATGCCACATCAAAGATTTTACTGTGAAGTCAAACTTTAGGCTGCTGTGCATTTGCACTATGACATCATCTACAGTGGACATGACATGCCTTATACCTTCTACAGTGCCAATGGACACGTCTTACCTTTTACGTCATGGGCGGAAGTCGGGAAGAGGAGGATCAAAGCGTACAGGATACAGGACAGCTGCAGGAGTGTGGCCTACAATCAGTTTCGCAACAAGATGTTACTAGTTGTGTAACACAACAAGATGTTATAATAGTTATGTAACTCAATCAGCACAATAATTACTTTCATCAATTCGTTTGTTTTATTCAATTTATTTCATTCTTCTTCATTCTTAATTAATTGTATCGAACATATATATATATA
>JAUTBT010080795.1:0-31234 GCA_032361225.1 Lepetodrilus schrolli | reverse complement strand
CGAGCACCGGCTGGTACTGACAAGACCAAGGATGATAACTGCATTGCAACTCTACAGACATCGCATCCTATCAATATTGCGTCAGAAAGGTAACTTTCGCGAACATTGATGGCCCCTGGGACAGGATTTGAACCTGGAACCTTGGCTCCGAAGTCCAACTGTTCTACCACCCACCCTGATTAGATGGTTAAACAACGATATGCAGTTATGTAATTAGATACACAAACTTTTTTTTTTTTATCCTTTGATATCACTTCTATCCTATTTTCCACACTACCTCAATTTTCATATTCCAAATATTCCTGTTGTCTCAATCTTCATAAAATATTTCCTACCTACCATAACTATTGCCAGTTTCCATTTTCCCCAAACGATTGAAACTTCATTTGTGATATTCTCCACACATTTGGTCACTCATTCTTTATATTCCCTATCCTATTGGACCCTATTCCTCAAATTTCACAAAATAAAACAATGATTGATGTGGAATTTTATTTCTCTGTATCTGTGTCTTAAATACATGTATGTGTATTCAAAATTGAAAACCGTCATAAGTTTAGCTTGAAAACAAAAACAAAGAAAATAGAGAAGTTGATAATATTCATGAGATGAGCACGAACAGTGAATGGAGATGGCATTCCTCCAGCCAATAGTAAAATACACATTAATTACCTAACACCCAGAGACCTAAAGCTGGTATATTAAACCCTTATACAAACATTAAGACAAAGGAGCTCAGTCTCTCCTGGCAGATCCACCCAGACCCCTAGGTGAGTCTTGTCTTGAAAGGTGTAAAAGCCTTAAACAGGAGATGATGTAACACGCCACAATAGAGCAAGCCTATTACAAGCTGGCTCACTGATATGACCTCATATAACAATAGTCTACAGCAGTCATTATAGTTGTAAAAGTTGTATTTTCTTAATTAGTGGAAACGTAATTGTTTCCTGTACTGTATCACTGCATCGGCCAGGTATAACCAATATAAATACCATCTCCTCATTTGAATTCCTGATACAGCTGGAGTTACGCCTCTAAGGTAACATATTTCCTTTTTTTATATTAACAACTACCAGCAACTTATAACATGTCATCTATAGACAACTTCAATTTGATATTAATCAGTAATAATAATACTAATATCAGCGATTTGTTGAATAAATAACATTTATTCGATGATGGAATGTTTATTAAATATGTTGCAAAACAAACCTAATCGGCTAATATTCATTTATCAACCTTTTAAAATAATTACATCAATAATTCCAAGTATTCAAGTACCATATGGCCCAAGATGTTAATAAGTCCTTAACCCTTTCACTACTAGATAATCACAGACTCTGCTCTATAGGGCCTGTCATATTGCCCCCGGGATGGAGAGAATTAAACTATCTTACTATCTGATATAATCAAAGAAATAGTAAGACATAAAACACACAAATGTTATGGTTATTGTTTTATTCCTAATCTTACCTCCGCATATGTAGACCATAATTTGTTGCTTAGTTGTTATACTCCCTGGTGTCTCCTTGCCGGACTGATCCATAGTTTACTGGAAGAAACATGAATGCACTAATGAATACATGATATAACTCTAAACTTTATGATAAAGATAATACTGTTAAACAGGTTTGTTTAGTTTCAATATTCATCTACAAACACTTGTTCTGTTTCCAGGAAGTTCTTCTTCAATATTAACTAGATGATGTGCTACATAAAAGTCTTATCATCACACTACCGACAATACTAGCATTTAGATATTAGATGCAATGTTCTTTGCCTTTAGTTTTGTCTTGAGTTTCCAGCTGACTTTGGTTTTATTCGTTATGTCGCAGTAGGAATATATCAATATTCTACTTTGGACTATTTAAACATACGAGTGCATATATATGTATGTAGTAAGAAGGTGACTGCACTCACTAGTATGTGTAACTAATTTGTGTAGAAACGCGAATTTAAATTAATGAATACGTTCAAACAATTATCATTTTTATCCACATGATTCGTTGTTTACAGCGGAAGCACTGGCTGAATCTCGTTTTATTACGCGTATTATTGACCATCTCGCGAGATAAACAATTTGTGAAACTCGCGCACCGATTGGTCGACTTGATTTATGGCGTATGATTCGAAAATCGGGAAGGATGGACGGTCATGTACGTTGCGGATTTTTTTTTTCTACAACAATGAAATCATCATATTTTTAGTTCAGGATATCTTAGATGTGTTGTTTTTATGTATTCTAAGTAATATTATTCACCCCTAAGTATATAACTAACTCTAATGACGATTTTGAAGTGCAAAATAGGCGTGTCTCCCGCTTGGCGCTTGGCTCGCAAACTGCGGTCCACTCGCGTTTCTTGTTTTTCTTTTCATCAGTTATATCGTTATATCTATCCTGAATTTAAATGATACAGTAACGAACTCTGTAGAATACTGCAGGAAAGTATTGCATATTTAGTAATGCTGAATCGATTTTTATACTTGAATATTCAGCAGCATAAAAACACAACAAAGATTATATTTAAAAAAAATTGAATTCATGATCCCAGACGCCTACCTCATCTATTTTTCAAATTTCTCTTTCCTATATACAACTTTCCTACTATTACACGTTTAATGTTTGCAAACAATATATGGATTCATATTATAATGGTTAATTTCGTTACAATACCGCACCATTAGAATCGGTTTCCTCCCGCCCACGCAACACATGTGGGGGTGCACCTGCTGTGTTTAGCGGGTGGTAGACACTATTTTGCATTACAATTAAGCAGGTTGAATATATATATATGGATTACACTAGTATATTTACAGTAATCTTGATACAAGACTAGATCTAAGAGTCCCATAGTTTTGAATGTGGTTGTAAACCCCCCAACACCGATCAGTTTTTAAAATATATAAAGATAGTAGACACTTTTTGTAGTCCTTTCTATAATAATGTAGTGGTTGTTAACTAGCCTATGGGTGAAATATGTCTGCAGAGACGGAAAGCATTAAATAAATCAAAAACAACCAGCACTAGTGATACTACTCTTCCTCCAGCTAAAATGCCCAATGATTACTAATGAAGAAAATAGAATTTGTTAGGGTTTTAAAACTTGTACTACATTATCATTATCATGAATAATGCTCCAAACAGTTAGATTTTGATGCTGATTGTTGCAATTTTTTTGTTCATTTTTCTCCAGGTATGGGAAACTAATACTGGCAAGAAACACAGTCGACACGATACAACTCCGATGTGCTCATTAAAAATGGCCAAAATGGATTACTGCAAAGACTTTTCTAACGATATGACTACTCGTTCTATGAGTACCAGCACTCCAGTGGCTACACGGACGTTGTCTTTGAGTGCCTGTTCCCCCAGCAGTGACTATGACGACAGTGGGTATCCAGAGTCTATTGTGAACGATACTGCATTTCTCGACGCGATGACGATGACGCCGACATGCCTGGTTTCCACCGACTGCAATATGGACGAGAACGTACTCGATGGACATCCACCATGCACTCTATGTGACAAGAGAAAATGTGTCTGCGCGTTGCATTTGGAAACGATGGATTGGGAGTTGCCCCACGGCGATGACAGCATCCACGACGAGCCTCCGACGTGTCCGAAGAAATTGCTTTTAGACTATCGCAGTTTAGAGTTTGAGTCGTCGAATCTCGATTCAAGTTTTGGCACTTCTGCTCTGACTGATAAGATGGATTCATTTGTAATAAATGACGTTTTACGACAGTTCTCGCCACGTGAGCCTGACAGACTTATTGGCAGGAAGATCGGTCTGGAGAAGGTGGACGTTATGTCTGAATTGAGGGCAAGAAACATCTCTGCTGTGTCTGTGATCCTCGGCTATCTGGAACCTGTGGACTTTTGCAGGTATATATCACAGTGTTAGAAATTCAGAAAATAATAAGGGGGTCCTTCTTATCTTAGGCCCTATGTAAATGGTGGTCAAATTTGTAGATACCATTGCAGATTTTCAAATGGAATCCCCAACCCACCCCACTATCATCATTATTAAATATGTATACAAAAAAAATTATTGAGAGTCGTAATCCTTTTGTAGATCTATTTGAGTCAATCTATGGAATAAAATCAGGTCCCGAGATTACGAAACCTTTTGAGCATATTTCCTGCTATTGCTCAACTTTTATATGGGGATTGATGAACTAAACTGAGTTGAGCATGAAATTGTGGCGGCCTGATCTCGACTTTTCTTCCTCTTGTTTGTATTTGGATAGTCAGTCACTAGCCAAATGGGTTATTTTCCAAAATATCTGACGTGTTGTTTTGGATTAATTTTAATGAGATTATCCTATAGAGTAATAGAGATCGAGTATCGGGAAACAGTGATACTCATCCATTGTATAGGCAATAATATCTAATTTCTAATATCTAAATTATTGTTAGACAATATCTGACAAGATTGATATTTGTAAATAAATTCTATATGGATGTCGGATGATACCATGAAGAATTGATTTGTTGTCAAGTTTTGTTATATTGCTAACATGTGTTTCAGAATGAAGGACGTGTGTAGACTGTGGAAGTCTATGATTGAAGCAGATGCAAGAGCAAATTCACGGATACGGAAATATCTCAAGATAAGGAAGATAAAAGCTTCTTCAGCTGGAAAGGTACAAATTTCTATGGACCATTTGCTAACTTAGTAAATAACCCAACATCCTGTGGACATGTATGAAAATTACAATCAGTTAATTCTTCATGAATAAACATTATTTTTTATATAGCTGCATAGCAATGCACCGTTGTTTTTTCTGTCAATCATTGAGGCCATTGTTGGTCTACCATGTTTGCTGGTACTGCCAGTTCATTGACCAACTAATTCAATGAATCGCTAAATTTCATCTTATGATAATTTAGTTGTGGTATTTTTTTCTCTAAGGAAAATCTAGGAAAGATGATGACAAAGCGACAATTACGATGTTTGACCCCTGGCAACATACTGACGACAGTCCAACCGACGTATATCCCAAGATCTCCAGTGGAAACTCCAGTTGCCAATCTCTTTGCACAGGTATATATGTAACAGTGAATTGTTGGCAAGAACTGTCACTGAGCAGTTTGATAGTTAATAAATATGCATTTAATGAGCATCTGGCAACCTGGATGAAGCCGTTTGTTCAGATTCAAATAATTAAGATTTATCCCCGATATTGATAGGTCATTGAAAAAGATGGCTCCGTACTAAAGTGGTGATAACATGTGTCATTGAGTGCGTACATTGCATTTGTAATTGGTAATCGTCGTTTTATTGTCTGAGACTGATGGAGGTTTTCAATCCTTCATTCATTCGCGTCATCCAGTATGGGTAACTATTCCCGCTGTGATGAAAAACACTAATTCCTTTTTTCCTTCAACTGTTTCTTTTGATGTTCCAGGCAGTTTCCACTCTGCGGAGTGACGAGATGCTGCGACACTGCCCAAACTGCCACTCGCCCGCCAAGATGTATGCAGTATACGACCGAGGCATCTGCTTGAGCGACAAGTGCAAGTTTGACTTCTGTGTTAAATGTTTCTGCGAATACCACGGTGCAAAGAACTGTATTCCAGTGACGACGAAGAAGCCAAAATCCTACTCCGTGGGATCGAAAAGGAGCAAGAAGAATCTTCACAGGTTATAGCACCGGCTTCCGTGACCCACTAGGAGTCGACGATCGTCACGAGTCGCAGCTTTGCTGGTCGAAGCTGATCTCCATCATGCATCATTACCAATACGTCCAAGCTTGTGCAGGCCACAGCTAGCCGAGAAACGCGTCCTGATGCGCAATGTGCAATAACTGACCTCTGTATCGTGTGGTGCTGGCATATCAATACTCGAGTTTCATGTACAAACTCGAAAAGACTCCATGCTATCTGTATTCCTTTGGGGCACTACCTTGCAATCATGATTGCATAATCACAAAAATCATTTCCATCCCTTCAATGTCATCATTTGAGTGTATTTGTAGGGAAAAGATGCCATAGAATCCGTCACCAGTGAAGCTCTAATGTACCGATACATAGATATCTGTACAACAGCCAATGTCCAATCTTGTCCATATATATGTCCAATGAATCTCGATGTTCATATATATTCATTTCACAGGATGTACAGTACTGCCAATATTATATATTTTTTCATTGCCATCATGACAGTCTTTCAATCCCAATGCAGAGTTTTAACATGTTTAAAATGGTACGATAGAATATATCTGAGATGTCTGATTTGTTAGCATGTGGTAGGACAAATTTGGCAAACACTAGTAACAGTTAATTTTACCAATATATTTTTAATGCTGCTGTCCTTGAGCTTATTTATGCAAAGCTTGACAAAAAATCATTTTAATTAAAAGTGGGTTAAATGGCCCTGAATAAATCATATCATAAACAGTTCATACACATTAAGGGCCTGTTGTTATTTATAGAGAAAACAGTGTATATTTTAATATGATTTTATATTGCTATAAGAAAATGACTTGTCCATTTTCATTATTTGGAATACTGCCAATTTGTGCTGAACCATACTATGTTCAACATATCACATGCTGTTATTATTTAATAATTAGGTCGTAGTTATTTAATTCCCTGGTTTGCATATTTTTCTGTTCGAAAATATAAACGTAATTTGATATTTTGGTCGGGTCCAAAATAAAAATAATAATTGGATGGTCAGTTGACAGACAACAACAAAATAATTGATAAATATCATTGTCAATAACGGATATACATACCAGTACACTTAAATTGTCAAGATCTGAATGCACAATTATTGCTTGTACTGCTTGTACTGCTTGTGTTATAGATATTTACCAGTAACAAATCAAATTGGCTTAGACTTTTTGTCAACCATAGCCTCTCGGTCTTGGTTAATGTTCAATGATGCCATGGTTTATACGACTTGTTCCATTCACCATTTATTATTATCATTTTCTAAAGGCTAGATCTAGTATGCTGTTGGTGGAATATAATAAATATAATTATTTTTATTTTCCAAAGTGTAAAAAAATCAGGTTGGCGGATCCATAAGCCAGGGAATCAAATAACTATGGCCTTTTTTGTAAATTTCTATTTATTTCTAGTTTGATATGGAGCAACTGGATATTTTGGCATGAAATTTTTAACTACTTATTTAAAGATTACATGATATTGATATGTTTTTAATCTGTTGATTCAAGAAGTAAAACAATTATATACAATAAATACCAAAGATGGATACACGAGATGATGCATACATGTTTATTTGAGTTATTAATTGGTGAAAAACAAACTGAAGAATTCATATGAATAGAGTATGTGTTTGTATGGTTGTAATTATTGTGGAATGTATTGAAAGTTGGTGTTGCTTGTCTAGTATTAACTATTTTATCATTGCTCTTCTTGCAAATGTTTTGAATTTTGCTCTTTGGATACATTCCAAATAAAAATTTTAACATAATCATTGTCTTTATCTTTTTGACAAGACTTGGAAGGCATTACAGACTTGGGGCCATGTTCCTGAAGTTTGTACATAACATCGTTAAGCTGTCGTATTGTAAAACTGATGTGCCCGAAAGTGTCCTTCACGGTATAAGTTACTAACAATATCATCAAATTAACAACAGCTCCTACCCTGTTTGAGCATTGTACAGTAAAATGTCCATCATTACTCAGGTATTGCAGAGATTACCAGTAGTGGTAATTATGGACACGTTCTAAGCTACTAAAAAAAATAATAATAATATATTGATGTTATTTGCACATGTATACTATAGTTCCACATGTATAAATGTACATTAAATGCTAATCTGATATATGCACATGTGAAATTCAATAACATTTAGACCTAATGGCAAATATATTAATATATACTCTTGCTAAAAATGGATGTCGCCCCTAAATGTTGTGGCACATGGTCCCGTGCACGGCTGACCACTCGGGTTAAAGTGAAGCATGTTTGAGCTCAGCTGGTTCGTGGATGGGTGACCGAGAACCTGATCGTATCTAGGATTCGTTCCTGCCCCACACTGAAAAACTGGTGTCGCCTTTTTTAGGCAAGTGGCTTAGTTTGATAATGCTTCTGTTTACCCAGTAGAGAATGGGTACCCGGAAGGATGAGATGGACGTGCGAATGATAACCTTGTAGCGCGTTGCAAAGCAGTTTGGGTTGTATACTCCCCAGGGAGTTAAGAAGGAAATTGAGTACACATATTCATTGACTGGGGTAATAATGTAGCATTATGAGCATTTCGAGCGTGGATTTGGCGCAATATAAATGTTCACATTATTACTTTTATTAAATTATAATCTCCGTTATGTTTTACTGAATACAATGCATATGCCCGTTTCTCAAATTGTTTCACTTTCATAAATATATTAAGTGTTTTATAACATCACTAACCATCTGCAAGGGGGCAGGTAGTAGTGCAGTGGTAGAATGCCAAAGGTTCCAGGTTCAAATCCCACCTTTCTGAAACGATATTGATAGGATGCGCTGTCTGTAGAGTGGAAATGCAGTTATCATTTACTGAAATGTTCAGCGCTACGGATGTTGCGGGTTTCCTCCTGCCCTGAACTGACAAGCCGTGATATAAGTGAAAGAATCTTGAAAGCGGCTCTAAACCCCACCTAAAAGCAACAACAAAAAACGTGCAAAACAAATATTCGGAGGTGTAGCTTGGCTTTTAAGACAAACTATTACATTGATTTGAATAAATGTATGTGCAAATAACATCAATAGAATACATGTAAATAATGTTGAATTGTTATCATGGCATAATGGGAAATGCATTATTGCAAAGGTGCTTAAAATGGTAAGAACTTGTGGTATTTTGAAAATATGCATTACCCATTACGCCATGTGCGAAAAAGATAACAATTCAACATTATTTACATGTATTTTCTGATTTATACATACATATACACATATTTTCGAAAGAAATGTACTGTAAATATGTATAAATGTTTTGTACATTTACATAATCTTGTGCAATAATAATAATACATATTGCTTCTGTTATGTTGTAACGTTTCTATGGCACGCATCCAAGGTAAATATACTATGCATAAAAAAATAAAGGAACCCTGATTGTAATGTTGGGAGGTGGCTTTATTGTAAGCTCAATACTTTAGTAATCAGTGGTCAGAGTCAACATCAGGTGTGTCCACCATGTACAGCGCAACATGCACGACACCTGGCTGACAAAACTAGAAATTAAACGATGGATTGTCACCCTTGCAATGCGCCGCCATTCCTATTGTAGAGTTAAACACAGGTCATTGATATTGGCTGGTGCAGGATGCCTTGAGCGAACTATCCTTCCCAAAACATTCCACAAATGTTCAATAGTGATATATCTGGTGATTTTGTAGGCCAAGCGAGTCAGCTAATGCGTTCCTGGTCCATGAAGTTAACTGCAACATGGTCCCTATAAGGACGACCACTGTCATCTTGAAAGACAAAATTTCATCCTATTCTGTAAGCTATTGGGAAGAACAACGGGCCTCAAGATTTCATCAATGTATCATCGACCTGTCAAGTTGCCATGGATTATAACCAAATTTGATCTCAGTTTGTGTGCAATCCCACCCCATACCATGACACGGCCACCCCCATATGAGTCATGTTCGTGAATAGTGTTCCTTTATTTTGTGAGCTTAGTATAATAAAGTAATGTGGATTACAGCACATGTATCCAGTTTCTTCCTGTTTTACCTAAATAATGTATGCTATGGTACTCAGTTCCTAGATTGTTGTAAAGTAAATATAGAATATGTTTTGTGTAATTATTGGTCATGATGGTAAGTGGAATTTGAAATATTAAATAACTTTCACACAGAAAATTCTTGATTACTAATTCTCATTTATTTTATTTTCAATAAAAATAAGTTTAAACAAAAACAAACAAAAACAATGACCCACAAAAATCTCCAAATTTTCGGGAGCATACCACCTCACTAGAAAAAATGTTCTAAAAATTATATGTTTTGTTTGTAGATACCAGGAACTCGTATTTCATGCGCATATTTAAAATTTACCGAGAGCATGCCTCCATCGGAACCAGTAGATAACTAATCATCGCACAGACACTATTCATACCTATTTGAAATATGCATCATAATACGTTAATATTAACATGTAACATGAATGATATTTCTTTCACAAATATACAGATTGAGATGCAAATGGGCCTAGATCCGCCACTGAATCCCTTTTATAAATGCAAGCTTTTAGGAATAGATTGCATGTTTGTGCATTAGATAACACAAGACGCATACCAGAGGATACTAGAAAATGCTCTTTCCTTTTATTAAAAATTGATTGTATTCCATTGAGTGATGCAAAGCGTAGTACTTGCTTTACAACTTCAGCCCATGAGATACCTCAATATCAAATGATGTCCGTCCGTCCACTGTAGTGAGGTGCTGTTTATCAACTGATGTCAGTCCACTGTAGTGAGGTGCTGTCTGATGCCAGTTCCTGAGGTGTTGTTTATCAACTGATCTCAGTCCACTACAGCAAGGTGCTGTTTATCAACTGATGTCAGTCCACTGTAGCAAGGTGTTGTTTATCAACTGATGTCAGTCCACTATAGTGTGAGATGCTGTCTATCAACTGATGTCAGTCCATTGTAGTGAGCTGCCATCTATCAACTGATGTCAGTCCACTGTACTGAAGTGTTGTCTATCAACTGATGCCAGTCCATTGTAGAGAGGTACACACAACCTTGTTATAACTGTCCTCAGAACACAACAGAACTGTTTTCTTCACATTCGACCCAAGCCGTCCCATTGATATTATGTCCAAGCCAGTCATCTTCTTATGATGGGGCTTACAGATGGCTATGTAGAAGGAGTGAAATCTCGATGGGTCCCCTGGAACAAGTATATTTAACATAACTAACAAAGATAAGTCATCTTCGATTCACAATTAACATAATACCTTGGTTTCATCGAGTCTGTCTGCTAATATCAATTTTAATCTGATTTAAATAAGAAATAGATAAGAATATAACTCTTTGTGTTGTAATAAATGTTCAATTCAGAATTTTAAAATAATTTGGCCAACATGCCCACCCATATACCGGTAATCTATATCCAGTACCTTGATACAATTGTCTGATCTGACATTAACTCTAGCCCTGTACATCTAGCTACTAGCATATCATGATCAACTATTTTCCATTCTGATCATTACCCTTGTTTTTTTCTTGTTTTTTAATTGGGGTTTTAAGTCGCTTTCAAGATTCTTTCACTTACTGTAAATCAGGAAATTAATGCGTCACTAATTTAATGCGACCTCAAGCATTTATACACAAATGCGACAACAATTAAATGCGATCGAGGCCTCTATTCATGTTTTTTTCCCGAACGTACCTTTCATTATTTTCCATAATGCGTAGGAACCTTTCATTATTTTCCATAATGCGTAGGAATTAAATGCGACCATAAGCCAATCGCGTTTTTCGCATTAATATCCTGCTCGCATTAATTTCCTGATTTACAGTATATCATGAATCTTTAAAAAAAAAACTGACTAAAATTCAAAGTATTAATTTAAAGTCTTTATGAATAGAATGTGGCATAGGGCACAGGTAGAGTGTCTGACTACAAATACCAGGTGTTTGAATCCCAGCTGCGTATGTAATACTATCCCACAGTAGAAACTGGTTTTACATGCAAGGAATAAATGTCTGTACATAATGCGCAGTTGTTCATCTGGATTTTCCATGGTTTCTGCGAGTTTTCCCACCATAAACAGATCGCCTTGGTTTGGGAAAGAATTTCTGGGGCTCCTTTCATATAAATATAATACCAATCAATATAAGTTATATATTATTTATTTACTTTAACCCTCTGAGACTATGGATAGTCTACTGAAGTGAGTAAGCGCATCAATTGTTGTTTGACATCCCTGCTACTGTTACAGCAATGTGATAAATAAAACAAAACGCCTTGACTGGATGTACTGCTACAACCACCAACCACCACCTGAAAACACCTAGGGTAATGCTCGCACCCATGTTCTCGTATGTTAGCCACGGAAACAAAGCAAATGTATATATTTTGGTGTCGACAAACTGACAGGCAGCTCGGCAAGATTATGATGTGTGTAAAACAGTCCGTGTCTGGATGTTACAGAGGTGCAAATGCCAGGCTTTCCTACGGCGGTGGTGCTTTTCTACAAACACTCTTTTACCACGCGGCGCCAGTTGTTCCACGTACCCCGGTCATCTTCCTTCTAGGCTTCATGTCTGAGAGGTGAGAGGTTCCGAGCCCTTCTTATCACTCTGTGTCTTGCTTTTAGTCTGTAATAGAGCAGTAATGCAGAATGTCCTGTTGGAAGCAAAGGTGTGCAAGTCATTTTTGTTTACAGGTCGGTGATGTTTTAGGATTGCTGTTTAACCCTATTGCTGCTGTTTAACCCTCTTCCTACAGTTTGGTGGTGTGGGGCATCTCCAGTTGTCTGCAAGCAGCAAGAGAGTTAATGGATACCAGCCAGGAGGGAATTGAAGTTGATCGGGCCCAGAGATTAGAAAAATTTTTTTTAGTGCAAACTTATACTCAACCTTATTTCACAAATTCCCATATTAAATTTAAGTTATGGCATGAAATCATACTCAAAATGTTCCAAAGGCCAGATGTCATTTATTTTAGGTGGCAAAGTTTTCTGGGTTTGTCTTCAAAAGCCTTCCTTATTGTATTGGTTCAAGGTTAAGATGTAGATGGAACACAACATTCAGCTGTTGAGAAATTGATTTAATGTCATCACTCTGGTATGAGAACACTCCTCCTAAATATATCTGTTATTAAATTTGATAATTATGCTAATATATGTTTATCATGTCTTACAAATAATCAGTTCACTGATCACATAGATACAATATTTATGTGGACTTGTGTCTACCCGGGTTTCCCAGTTTGTACGCATTCATGTGTATCTTTTCTGGTTGGATGGGCATTTTATGAATTGATAAGCAGTAGTTCCGTGATAAAATTATGTCTGTTCGCTCATGCAAAAAGTTGTATATATGTATTGTGATGGAATGCTAATTTATGGGTGGAAACTTCGCCCCAAGTGTAAAATATTTTCCACGAGTCCCTCACCCTACATTGTTGCCATGTTTATGACAGGTGAAGTTAGTCATCAGGATGCATGTACAGGTGAGAGGTTAGAGTTCACTGCTTCAGGCGCCCGTTCCCCAAAGCAAGCATAAGATTACTTAATAATGGTACGTATTTGCTCAGGGCCTTGTTTCAGACCATGTCATAACATTCCGATATGTACGTAGTACGGTTGACATTATGGTTGACCCACCTTGGTCACACGATTCCATTGGCTGTTAGTTGACCTTGTGACACCAATGTGTCACACACTCACTGAGCAATGCAAATTACTCATGTTCCCAGGAAACGCTTATAGAATTACTTCTGGAAAAGGTAATAGAACGTTACACAATGTTCTATTTATGAGCTTGGTCCATGTGACACCTTTAAAAGTAATTCTTTTCAAAGTATCAACCCGGAACAGTTAAGCAAGTCTAGATTTCTGCAGAACATGAGGTCTCTGGAAAATAAGAGGGTAACACATTTCAATGACATGTTCATGAACGTTATATGTAACTTGAGAAACAAATATTATTTACCCTCACTAAAGTTAGTTTTAATAAAAATGAAATCTCATATCTATTGTAGAATAACATATATGGATATGCCATGTACAGTATGCTGTTTTAACCATTAGGTTTATATAGTAAATTGTATGTTTCATGGTGATTCACTGAATTTGAATCTTTCTGAATTTTAGACCCTTTATGAATCTAATCACTGAATTGTAATTATTTATTTTCGTGCAAGTAAATGGGAAATTGTAAGTAAATGGGAAATTGTTTACAAGATGGGACATAAGGCTGCAAGTTTTAGATTTACTAGGCATAGATTCCCACTGTGACATAACACATCAAATAGCTGACAGCAGGTCGTATACAGTCATCCCGACACTGAGGATAGTAAGTTGTATGTATACAGTCTGTATCGAAGTCTGTGGCTGTACTTCCTATTCAATATAGAAAACACATGCAGATGGTAATTACCTCCCTTAGTAGTAATTACCTCCCCTAGTGAGAGGCGACATGTTCTCTCAGATGGCAGCTTGCAAGTAGTTCCGACCACAGAGTCACATGGAACCACTCATACCACTGATGTCTTCATTGCTGCTAGATTATCCAGCATTCTCAGGTCTTTATTGCTTATACACTATCAAGGATTCTCGGGGCATCAGTTCACGTGGCTCCCATATCCACTACCTACGAAACTGTAGCGCTCTTGTAAGTGCCCAATCGCCATGTATATTAGATCGCTACGACTAGTGTCTCACGGTAGATAGGAGCGCTTCATGAAATGATGCCATAGCTGCGATATTCTCCAGGCATTCTTTTATGAAGCTGTTGAATCCACTAAGAAACCATGGTATCTATCTTTTTCACAGATCGCTACAAGAGCTCTGTTGTATCTTGGTGGATACGACAGTTTTCATGAAACAGTGTCCCGGACCCCAGTGCTCACAACTCTGTGGCTACAATTAATTGATTGTACGTAAAAAATAATAAATAGGGACCCGCTCGCTACATGTAAAGGTCCATTGAACGAAACATGTTTATTGCTACAATTCTTAAGAATATGGTTAGCTAGAACTGTTGTAGCGACAAGTGGTTCGTGCAACCAGACTTTCATTTGTGGCAGGTCCATATAATTTGACTCGCTCAGAACAGTTGTAGACACAGGGGATTGTTTCTCAAAGCTCTCATATCCACTATCAGACGGGGCGGGTGGTAGCGCAGTGGTAGAACAGTTGGACTTCGGAGCCAAAGGTTCCAGGTTCAAATCCCGCCCCGGGGGCCCGGCATCAATGTTCGCGAAGGTTACCTTTCTGATGCGATATTGATAGGATGCGATGTCTGTAGAGACACTTCAAGACATTGACATGCCATAAATGCGTCACTGTCAATGTACATACATATACTGTAGGAGAAAAGAAAGTGTACTCTCCTCTAGCAGTCAATTACCGTTGGTTGATAATGACAGTGTCTTCGGTAGATTATCGTCTTGTCTGCAAATCGATCAACTACATGGATGATAATGTGATGATTGATAATTATCGATGTGGAATGTGTGTACTATTTTAAATATAGTACGTGTTCTTTAATAAATTACAATAATTATGAGATCCGAAGCGTATTTATATAAACAGATAGGTCACTAGAAGATAATTTACCATTGTTAATAATCATTCGTTCAATACGTTAAACTATCATCCTTGGTCTTGTCAGTACCAGCTGGTGCTCGCAGGTTTTCTGCAGCATTCAGCCCTACGGATGTTGCGGGTTTCCTCCTGCCCTAAACTCACAAGACGTGATATAAGTGAAAGAATCTTGAAAGCGACTTAAAACCCCAATCAAAAAACATAAAATACAAAATACGTTAAAAATACGATGACCGACATTTAGTTAGTTTTTTACTAACTCAATTATTATTCTGATTATAATCTTAAACATTAAAGTACTATTCAACGTCAACTGATCTAAAGATTGTATCAACGGCACACGGACCAACCATCAGAAACATCAGAATTAAAAATCTCGATTTACCATGTACATGTCATCACTATAATTATAGGGACACATCAATAACATTCAACACATCATAGAAAGTTTAATTTCACACGAGAAATACACAAAAATACGTATTCGCATTTATGTGTTGTTTACATGAAGTATCATATAATTCTGTATTTTTATAAAGATTTAATAATGTGTTTTTTTTCGTTTTTTTCAGATTAGATTATTTGAAGATACCATATATGATCTGTCTGGAACCAATAATAAAGACAACCCTAACTCGATCGTAGGCTATATGGTACGTGCACATCTACAAATAATGCAGTCAATTTAGAAATGCTCGTATAGCTCGAGGTATGCCAACAAACGTCACCATAGATCATCATTTTTTGATGGAATTGTATCATCGCAAACGTACTTCCACCTGTCTGGCACAAATATATATTCCGGATTGATTTCTTTCGTTTGAAGTCTAATCGAACACAGGTTTGGTCGTGTTGACGGAGTTTTTCAAACCTCGGTTCCATTGGTCTCCTGACATACTGATGTACTCGCAACTACTAAACTATAGCTAATAGCCATCATCAATCTGAAGCGAATCTCACGAACATGCACGCCAGCCACGGAGCCAAGAACAGGGCGATATTGAATATATATTTACTTGGGAGACCCGACATCGACCGTCTTTTGTTAAGGGACGAAGAACAACTGAAACGTGAGGTAAATGTCCGCGCGTTGCTTGCACTTTTATCCTGAAAATCGAAGACGTCCGAGATCAGTTGCCAGTGAAGCAGTACCAAGACACGTGTACAAATACGTGCGAGCATTTTCTTTCGTTGTTTTGATATTGGTATTGTTGTCATCGGATGCTGTAGACTGTTTAAACTTTAATATTGTTAATGGTATCGATGTTTTTGATAATGAAACATGCAATCCTTTCTGTTATTGTGCATTATAATGTGCTAGTTACTTTAAGATTATCTGGTTATTGTTGTTAAAAATGTGCTATTCTGATAATGAGACATGCAATCCTTTCTGTTATTGTGCATTATAATTTGCTAGTTACTTAAAGATTATCTGGTTATTGTTGTTAAAAATGTGCTATTCTGCCCAGGCATTGTCATCATCCATGGGAGGTATAGTTGTGCTATCTAATTACCCATTAGGTTTAATACGGTAGGAAAGTGAAAATTATGGATACTAGATAGTTCTTCTCATTTATTCCATCACTCACACACGAATATGCACATACACACGCACGCACACACACACACACACACACACACACACACACACACTCTCTCTCACTCAATGTACTTTTCAAATAAAAAAAATCATAGATCCGCCTTCTGAACACGATCTTCATGATTCATTGTCGTATTATTCTACAATTTAAGTCGTAATGGCTATTTCAAGCACAACATCCAGTAAAAAAACCCCACTAAAACATCTTCTGATGAACACAATAATAGTATGTGCTGTAAAAGTCAAATAACAAAGAAATTCAAATAAAAACGAAAACTATGCACGTAGGATAGAAAAGAAAAGAGAAAAAAAACAAGAAACATTATGAAATCAAACTATTTTTTGTTACATTGTGCGTTATCAGAAATCAACAGTCTAGCTGCAGGGGACATAACTGACCTCTCTAGCTAGCCATTATACAACTCATGAGCCTCCGCTGTTGACTGCTATAACAGCATATTGCAAGAGGCAAGAGCACAATTAGTTCTAAATCTGACGACTTCCTGGTAACTATCTGTACGGTTCTAAGTTGTCATTACACTTCCACGTTAACTAGGGTCCTCATTATACTACTTTTCTAGACTCTTCATGAGTTTTCTGGTTTATGAATTGAATACACACTTTCCATGTTTCACATAGTATTTACCAATTTGTACATTTACAAATGTTTGTATATGTTATTTAATTATAATTTCTTACTATGACGTTTACACGATTTCGCGACTGCCGATTGGCTAAAACATGGTCACGTGACAAAAGTTTACACGACCAAAGCTCCGACGTTCACACGACTTTAACCAGCACTTTCAAATCGTTCATACTTCAGTGAACAACCATAAAATGACGGTCATTTCTTAAATATATTTTATATGTTGTAGGGAGCGGGCCTCGTAAAGCTGCATTGCTATTACGATTGCCATGCCACTTTGGTCAATAAATGTTTAACCCAAACCAGGTTACTGATCATTATGTCCTCTTCTAAACGCTTCATGAATCTTTTTGGTTTCTGGTTTCGAATCTAATACAAACTTTCCACTGGAGTGCAATGCTTCCAACACGTGTTTCTGTTATAGTTATCAATCACCTGGAGTTTCTTTAATTAGTGTCGTTTCGTAATTTCTGGCTCTCTCGAGATAGAGATTAAAACAGTAAATCATCAAATTTGATAACTATAGAAACAAACAGACAAAATAAAGTATGCACTAATTAGTTTGTTTCTATAGTTATCAAATTTGATGATTTACTGTTTTAATCTCTATCTCGAGAGAGCCAGACATTACGAAACGACTTCACGTTTAACGAAATGTTCGCAAATCCCCGTGTAAAATTTGAGCTTGAGCATGCATTGGTACTAACAAAGTTTCGTAATCTCGGGGGAAACATTGTGTAATAGTTGATTACGGTCATACGTCGCGTTGAATATTAAGTTGAACATTTAAAAAAAGATAACGGCATATTATTTTCAATGCGTATCGTTGGAGTGGCATTACGGACATTAGCCATCCATAATAGAACGGAATCTACGGCTGCCAAGCATGGTGGGTTTTAAAGGGATACTGACGCATGTTGAATATTATTAGACTTCCGAAAATCATTATCCAATCTTTCAAATCTGCCAATAAAATGTGCCTGCATATTGTATGACCTTCTCTCACCAAACTTTGCAACAAAAGCGTATTGACCTGCCTTTCTAATGTCCTTGCTTTCTCTGCGAGATTCGTACATACTTACAGCTATACAACACAACAGCGCACAGGTTCCCGAGCGCAAGGGACAAGTAGAACGAGCCCAGTTAAGTGGTTATGGCCGTTTTGGGAATACGCTCTTTATGTGTGAAGCTCGCAACATAGAGAATGCACGTGCTGGTCAAGTCGCTAGATGATTGATGACAATATTTCAAGAATATGTAGCAAATTAAAGGTGTCCTGGGAGAGTGATTACTATAAGCGGCAAACACCAAACTGGTCTTGATATTGACAGCGCATTGTTGAATAGATGTTTGGAATATTTGCAATAGCTGTATGTTTGTGTTGTGTATCAAATTCCAATTGGATACAACTCTGTTGTAAGTTCCATTGGATTTCTCAAATGAATGTAACGTAATTGATATGACATATGATTTATGTTAGCTGAATACCCATTTAAGTACCTTCTTCAGATAAAGACGCGTCCTAATTAAGTATGTTTCAACCCAGCTGAGATCTATGGCAACATTATGATTATTTTGCAGTATATCACCAGTATTAAAGAAGAGTGGGCTGTTTAACCTAGTTTGGTCGATTGCCTGGTTCAATTTCACTATTTTCATACCCGACTATATAGTATTAGACATGTTGTCAATATGCATGTACTTTAAAACATACCGTATGTGTGTCTTTAGTTTGTTTGCTGGCGTCTTCGGTATGATTAATAGGACGAAAGTTCCGTCAACTGATGTTGGCGTCACATCTGTATGTCTATGGTGTTCCACACGTAACTCAGCCGCTCAACAGTCACACAACTCCTCAACTCTCTCAGCTAATAGAGGTACATCCAATTCTCCCGCCACCCTCTCGCCGAACACTCAACTTGCACGACTACATGGAACTCGACACATTCATACCTGTCGGCACTTGTTAGATTATATTACGTACACTCAGGTTACCATGACATCTGATATGCACAAATCGACTAGCTAACGATACATTTTCACATCATTTTGTTTGAAAGACAATTTTATCATCTGAAATATGACGACTCAAATGCAAAATGGAATTGAAATCAGCACGTTGATAACTTTTACGGAAATTGCATTATTACAAAGCTCAAATTCAAAGTGGCTTAGTTTTCATCGGGTGATTTACGATTCATCAAAAGTACAGACAGACATTGTCTAAAGCCAATATTTCCAACACCGGAGCAATCAAGCGTCAACATGCAACTATATCAATGCAAGTGTATCTTACTGGACTCCCGTACAGTATATCCCCCTGCCCATGGCATCTCATTTAGTTTCCACAGCGCTGAATAGCAGTCTAATCATCTTTTCTGAACGAGTCTTTATCAAAGGCGTGTCACTCCGGGTTCGGATTGTCGGTCGACGAGTGGCAGCTGGCAGATCTTCGACGTGTGCGACCAGGGCATGCATTCGGAGTACAACCGAGGTGCAGTAAAGCTTCGCGCCATGTTCCCATTTATGCGAGTATAAGAAGATAATCTCTGGCCGTGAAGGTTTGCAAATTAGCAACTATCCAGACGACGATAATATTAGAACCTTCTGCTCAACAGGAATCCCAAGTTTCAATTGAGGCGACGACGGCAGTGGTGGCGGCGGCAGACATACATTCGGGTGTTGGGGTGAAAACACTTTGTCCATCGATGCGAGGTTCATCTTGGCGGTGTAATTAAACTTTCTCCACGATAGGTCTTCAATTTCCTGGGTTTTCAACCATGATTGCCCTTCGGCTTATTAGAAGCGGTGGTGTACGTAGGGTAGCGCCACCGAATATGTGCCATTGTCCCATACTGTTGTATTGGTATTCATAGAGGAAGATATATGGATTACGCATGCTAACACCACGCACGGATTAAATAAAATTAAAATAGTATCTATTTATCCGATCATGTGAATTTTGTTATTGCTATACTCATATTACAGTATACTTATATTACAGTATACTGATTTTACAGTATATTCATATTAAAGTATACTCATATTAGAGTATACTCATATTACAGTATATTCATATTACAGTATATTCATATTACAGTACTCATATTACAGTATACTCATATTACATACTCATATTACAGTACTCATATTACAGTATACTCATACCCTGTTTTATGCACACATAAACAAGCACACAACAGTTAACATGGAATCTGGCTATCATTTGAATGTTCTAAACTATTTCAAAAACATTGATTTTTAAAAGTGTAACTCGACTCAATTTCATTGCAATATGGTTATCACAAACATAATACATGCTTTCACGATGAATTTGCTTATGTGGATGTATGCAATTCGACAGTTTGTAGCATGACGAAACCTATACCACATGTAGCGCACTTCGTTGCTACATCTGTGATTAGCGAGTTGTACAGATGGTAACAGAACTACGAAAGTTACATATGGGTATATTAATATTATTATTAACAAATATACATAGTCGTGCCGGAGACCTCAAAAAGTACGAAATGTTCAATATTATGCAAAGCTTAAAATATCTGGAATATGTCAGTGTCATTGTCCGAACACATGATTACTGTTTTAGCAAACACTCTGGCATATATGGGCTAAGTGCAAATCAGGAATATATCAGTTGTACGAAGTCCTTGTTTTATGACATCGTTGACCATATAGTCATACACGACCTCTTCGATTAAGAGAAGACTTCGATCAACACTATTCACTATTCCGCCTCACATGGTGAACTCGTAAACGATGTCTTAACCAAAACACCGGGGCGCAACGAGCTTCGAAATTGGGGAACGAGAAAGAGAAAAAAAAAAGAAGAATCTATTTCCTTGGGCGATAGCAGATGGGAAATTATGAGTAAATAATGTTAGGGGATCGACCTATTCATTTACGAGTTGTAAGCGAGTGCGTGGGTTCTATATACATATATATTACGATCCGAGCTCAAGCGCAGTAAATAAATGTCTGCTCTGCCGAGTGCTCAGCGCTGGAATAGGGTCGCCGTGCTCCAGTTGTCAAGAAACGGTCGCCGGAGGACGATGTTATTTGCTATGCGAATCAACATTATTATCGGTCGTTACTAAGTAGGATTTAGTCACGTTAACCGGAATACTGGTGCGAAGGTCCTACGCGTGTAATTTGCTTGGGTATGGAACCACATTTGACCAGCTTCGATTTAGATCATGAACGCATTAGGATGTATAATGGTCACGGTTTGTTTAGCGTCTGTTCGTATGAGAAGTCGTAAACCGTAAGAGTACGTGGATATGTAACTACTACTACTACTACTACTACTACTACTACTACTATATCATTGACATGCACTTGGACTTTTTTGTTTTGTTTTATATTTATATATTTTCACATTTTATTCATATATTGGACTGGATGTTCGTGGTAAAATCGTATTGCTTTCTTGAGCATAATGGATAGTGTCGTGTGGAATGGGTATGAATAAACAACAATACCTTCAGAAATGTCCTCCCTCTCTCTCTCTCTCTCTCTCTCTCTCTCTCTCTCTCTCCTACCCTCTCTACCTATCTCTCCTACCCTCTCTCTCTCCTACCCTCTCTCTCTCTTCTCCACCTCTCTCTTCTCCTCTCTCTCTCTTACCCCCCCTCTCTCTCATTTTGACCACGTTGGACCAATATACCATAACGATACCATCCAAGAAAGAGCGGTCATTTACAAACATATAAGACGTATAATTCATTTCTTGAGTCAAGAACACGGTATTTCTGTTCACATTGATAACAGAGGAAAGTAAATCATTCTCTGCTAAGAGTATTTGATTAGAAATTATTGACAGTTAACCTTCTATGGGTAAGAGCGATGGTACGAGATGTCCATTACTACGACTAGCTGACATCTAGATTTCCTGTGCAACCTAGATCAATTCAAGGCAAGGAGAGACCCGTTGCTACCCGTTCCCGGTCTGTCTACCCGTTAATTCAGCTTCTCCTGTGCAAGTAATTCAACAATTGAAAGCACTGGGTGGTCATTATTTAACCTTCATCTACGGTCATTACACCGGAAGTCATCGGTCATTTATGTTATTTTTTCCCTTTTCATACATCTCTCTCTTTCTCTCTATCTCTCCTCTCTTTCTCTCTCTCCCTCCCTCCCTCTCTATATCCTCCCTTCCTCCCTCTCTATATCCCTCTCTCTCTCTCTCTCTCTCTCTCTCTCTCTCTTTAACCTTCATCTACGGTCATTACACCGGAAGTCGTCGGTCATTTATGTTATTTTTTCCCTTTTCATCTCTCTCTCTCTCTCTCTCTCTCTCTCTCTCTCTCTCTCTCTCCCTCTCCCGCTATGCTCTGTATGACAAGAAGACCAAAACATAGACCGCTATTACAGCGTCAAGACCCTTTGACATATTATATAGTCAGATGCGCCATGCTCAGTTTCCTCGACCCGAAGGCGATGGTCGCACTAATATCAGTACCGTCTGTATTTTTATCAGTCACCTTTGAGGTGGGGAGTACTGCACATACAGTGACTTAAACACCTTTCGGGAGACGGTACCCACTTCAGAGAACCAATTTGCAATAAGGACCGAGAACATCTGATGTCGAAATGCCGTGCGAAAAAAACATTGATGACTGAAACTGAACAAAATGCATCGATCTACACATAAATAATGTTATCGTAACACCCCCGAGAGTTCAAAATACCTGAATAAATCATTTGTGTACATGCCTATCCGAAGTTCATGCATACTATTCGTGTGCCTTTTACAAAGTACTGCCATTTTTATCGGAGTGTAGAATATTTTCTATTAGTGCGGCTAAAGTCAGGCAATCCATGACACTGCATTGGTATAATTTCCACAGGCTACGTGTTGAACGCGGAATCTTTGGCCAATGGAATAAGGCCTAAAACAGAATTGCGTGATATCCATTAATATTAAAATAGTAGAATAGGATTATGTGTCTTTAATTAACTTTCTCTATGCTGAAGTTAAACGTAAATACCCCCAAAGTGTTTAGTGCTTGTAGGTAACACCTATAACAGAATTAGTGTGATAGTCATCGATATTAAAATATAAGCATAGTATTGTGTTGCTTTAATTAATGTTCTCCTTGCTGGAGCTAAACGGAAATGCCTCAAAGAGTATAGTCCCTGTAGGTTAAAACCAATAACAGAAGTATTGTGATAGTCATCGATACTACAATATCAGCATATTCTTGTGCTACTTTAATTTAACTAATTTCTTCTTGATGAAGGCAACCGGAGATGCCCTAATAAAAGAGCAGTGCCTCTGCCGAATCCAGCAGGGAAAGAGTTGTACCAGTACACACACGGAGGTGCATCGGGGTATCAATAACGACATTGGTACCAATAACACCCGTTTGCTCCCAAAGTAAACACCCTTCGCCGAAACTGTATTGTCATTCGATAATTAGCAGGACCGTAATAGCCGTCCTAATTGTGCATGTCGTGCGCAGCCATCAAGCGGAGGAATGTCATCAGAATCGCAGCACGTGCTGGGACGTGACAAATCACATCCACTTTATATCCGTCCGCTGGAACAGACAGGTACGGCGAGCATGGTTCCATGTAAACATGCACGGGAAACATTTCTCCAGATCTAGTTATCGCATTGTCGTTTCTTGACGAGGTAAGAACATGGGCTGGACTGCGTTTCACGAACGTGTCTTACCAGTAGTCCGGACGTAAATCAAGGACTACGTTGTGGCTTTGCTATAGCAGCAAATGACGTAAACCTCGACTTGCCCCATGAACTACAGAAGGACCTATAAATTCGTGAAAAGCATGCCTAGAGAGTTGAGGCCAAATGATATAGCATCGCCTCTCGGTTAAATTGTCCGCGGAGCCAATTGGAAATGTGTCGCGTGCACATGTTTATATACATGAGATTTTAATCCGATAGCTATGTGCTGACATTGTGATCACTACTAATCAATGAGAACTGCACCGGATATTTAATCTCGCACAAAATTGCAATTATTCTGGAAGGAACCAAACTGAAGACAGAAAGTGTCATAGGCATACACTGTAGGATATAGAAGGCGACACTCATTGCCTATGTGTACACAACATTTTCCTTTGTGTATAAGCTGTAAATCCGCCGATCAAACAGTGTTAAGACTTGTAACTCTGGAAAAGTAGCTACATTGCTACATAAGTCCAGCTTACAAAACAAAAACAAAAATAATTTTAAAAAATAAAAGTTACAAACTCACTATGATGTATAGCAACGTTAAAGTTTAACGTCTGCGTTCAGCGAAGCTGATATAGCAAGGTGGGGGGAGGTGGGGGGGGGGGGTAATTTAGTAAATAAACGTAAATAAATAAATATAATGAGCAATAGTTAAATAAGGTAAAATAGATATATAAATTTGGAACGTCTAGTGGCTGTCAACTGGCTTTATACTTGACTTTAATACAATCGGTATCAACCAATCACCAAACTCGTAACAACTAATGACAATAGGTTCTTGAAAGATGTGTTTTATCGAGTAGAGCCAAAATAAATATCAAAATCGATTATGTATGCATGCTTTTGAACGTATTGTCGCATGCGTAGACTTATTATACACCAAGAGCATGATCTACATCCGTATACGTACATGCACATGCATACACTGTGCACATGTACAACATATACCTAATTATAATAATACAACTATGTAAAATAACTGAAACTTAAACATATAAAATTATATTCCATGTTTTTGGACATTAGTTGAAATACGTACATATTTGATAGTAGGATGCATCCACACCCAGCTAAGGACTGTAGGATAAAAGGCACGGCTTGCTCAATTAAAACTCTCATTAGTATCACTTTTACGATATATATTCCAATGAACGTCTCGTCGCAAGGGGTGTGATCCGGGCAATTGTAACTAGACCCTTTCATTGAACAGTTCAATACTTGCAGAATATTCAAATTTCAAGTGTCTTTATTATATCCATTTTAGACCATTGGTGGCATACGAGAGATTAATTTATGTCCATGACATGTGGGGTGAATATTCCCTAAAACATCATTAATAATCGCCTTTGTATCTTTGTCTCGACTGATTTAAAACACGGTTAGATTCCGTGTCCCCCAGTTGCTGCACGATTCGCACGATTCGCCGTGCAGCAATACCACGTCAACAGGTAAGCGTTTGTGCGACTAGTCTGAAGACGGAAACACTTTCCTTCTGTCCAACATGTAATATATGCATATATAAGTTAATGTATAAACCACATACAATCCACTGAAATTGCAACGGACTGTCTTCACGACGAATTTAACGATGAACTCCAAGCGCCTTGCAATAGCTGAATAGCAATATCGTAGTCACGGACATAATCTACGCTAGACAGAACACATGTTAGACAGCAACGCCGGGGAAACCCGAAAAGTCTGAAAACTACCGCATTACTTTACCCTCTGGCTCTTCAGATTCTTCAGCTACACACTCCTTAATTCAGAAACCAAACAACCAGAAAACGGATTAGCAGTGGTTGTTTTCACTATGAACCCGTCAGTCATCATTATGTCCAATTAGCTAAACATATGATGAGAGAGAGAGAGAGAGAGGGGAGGGGGGCAGCATAGATAGATGAGAGTAGAGAGAGAGAGAGAGAGAGAGAGAGAGAGAGAGAGAGGAGAGAGAGATAAATAGGGATAGAGGAAGAATATGAGAGAGAGGATGTGGTTTTGGGTTTTGAGGGTCTATAATGGGTACGATAAGGGAAAAAACACATAAATGACCCATGACTTCCGGTTTAATGGTCACCTATGGGTGGAAGATTCCCGCTGTGACATAAAACAATCATTCACTCACTCACTCCGGTGTAATGACGGTAGATAACGGTTAAATAATGACAACCCAGTGCTTTCAATTATTGAATTACTTGCACAGGAGAAGCTGAATTAACGGGTAGACAGACCGGGAACGGGTAGCAACGGGTCTCTCCTTGCATTAAATTGATCTAGGTTGCACAGGAAATCTAGATGTCAGCTAGTCGTAGTAATGGACATCTCATACATTTGCTCTTACCTATAGAATAGTAACTGTCAATAATTACTAATCAAATACTCTTAGCAGAGAATGACATATTTTCCTTTGTAATCGATTGTGGACAGAACTAGCGTGTTCTTGACTCAGGGTATGAATTATACGTCTTATATGTTTGTAAATGACGGCTTTTTCTTGGCGAGAGGCGAGCTTTGCAACACTGACATCATAAGATCCACCACAATAGCTAATAGATGACCCAGACCACACCAACAAAGAACAAAACAGGACCAATATGGTAATCATTTCTTCCGGAACTATTATTCGGAATGGAAAGGAGCATAATGTTCGAAATATATAGCTATAGACTCATATACAGTAATCGAATAGTCCATAGGAATTCTACCTTGTATGATTTGCAGTAGACTAGCCAAATCTCTCTCTCTCTCTCTCTCTCCCTCTCTCTCTCTCTCTCTCTCTCTCTCTCTCTCTCTCTCTTAACCGCGCACTTTCCGTTGACGTACTGTCTTCAAGTGCACCTGCTGTTTTCTTGGCTTATGTTTCAATGAGCCGATTATACAGCTGTTGTGGGTATTTTAATTAGGTGAAATGCATCCAGTGTAGTCTGACTCCCACCAGAACCACCAACTGTGTCCAGCGAGAAGGTAATTCTGACACGTGCTTTCCTCGTGGAAAAACATGTATGCCTAGACGGTGCATCTTAATTGTTTGTACAATAAACATTCCTGCATAAACGCTTTAGTCGCTCGGACATATGTCTTCTAGAAGGCCCCGTCAACATCATGCTGAACTAACTATCTTCTATGTCTACTAATCATATACTGGAAACTCTAATCACAACGTCTGGACATTAGTAGTTCAATGGATTGGACAAACAGAAAATAATATATTTAAACAAAATAACATACCACATCCATGCGTCTCTGCCTCTACTGCCATAGTAGCATAAGTAAGGGTTTTATAAATAAAATAAATATTTGACGTCATATACTTGTATACTGAACGAAATTAATAAATTATCTGTAGACTATATATTTTTATTATGTTAACAACGAAAACTCTCTAAATGCATACAGGCTCAGGTACCCATCAAGACCTTGCGGACGAATCCACAGCGCCCCAAACGTTAGGTGTCCTGTTAGGTGTCCGGGGTAGGACACTCAACGTGAACTCTCAAAAATAAACCAGGACACCCGAGGTGAACGCATCCTGCTAGGATCCTGTCTGATCCTGGAACAGAACACCTAACTATTTTTGCTGAATAGACGAAGAATGACACCAGTTTACTCGAGACGAGTTCCGAAATTAAGTAAAGAACGTTCCACACAAAATAGTATATGCCTGCCTTTAATGTATTTTGTGGACTAGGCCGACACTTCGGTATACACGGCTAGTTATCCGATCTAGAGACATATTGACAGACAGTACATTGTCATGAGCTTGAATGACCTGGCCCCAAGTAAGAACATGGAGGTCGACATGTATTATTAGATTGTTCTAATTCCTAGGCTAACTTTGGCCGGAGGCTAAGGGAGGGAACTGTTAGCGAGCAGACGGCTACTGACCTTGATCCCGTCTGTGTACCAAGAGACGTTGGCGGGGGCAACCCGATTTCTTCGTTATTAACCTTTGATTCGCTTAGACGAATTGGAACTGTCAGATCTAATTTGGAAATGCAGAAACGTGACCAATCACCAGATACGTATAATTACTTTTCCTGACGTTTAAATCGTATTTAATCGTCTGGGACGAAGGTATGATGAACTATTGGAGTCATGACGTTCGCACGCAATGGCTACCCGTGAATACTAGTACATGCATATAAAATATACTCTTGTACAGATATATACTCAACACAGTAAATCAAAGGTTGACAAATATAGGTTGTCAATAGTACTTTGGATACTAATATGTTTCTTTCTTTTATTTAATTGGGGTTTAGAGCCGATTTTAAGATTCTTTCACATATCACGTCTTGTCAGTTTAGGACAGGAGGAAACCCGCAGCCTCCGTAGAGCTTAATGTTGCAGTAATCCTGCGAGCACCAGATACTAATACTAAAGTATACACAAGCTTAAATGATGAACGTTGGCCAAGTAGTGTCATGGGAGGAAGGGTAACGTACGAAACTGTTAAATATACTTCTATAGCAAAGAAAACAGTTAAAAAATAAAGAACACTTTTACATGAATCGGGGTCAGATTTAATCATTAATACTTTCAATATAAATATTCGACCCGTTGGTACGTTATGCAAAATAAAATAAAATATATTCTCTGGCCGTCAATATTAAATCGACGTCAAACGGGGAAAATCGTTATTTGACGCGATTCTCGTCAAGGCTATATCGAAATTCACGTCCTATTTCTGCTTGGAGAAGTCTTACACTGTGAGGACAGTATCGATATGTTGTCTTTACTTCAGATCATCAATAAAATACTACGCCTATAACTAATCTATTTCACTTCATACCCGTCTGATCAAATAAGCGAGACTGTTAATTTAAGTAGAGGGATATTTTTTTTGTACGTGTGTGTGTGTGTCTTGTTGGAACTTCGATCGTCCTTTGCGGCAGTTGCAATCACCGTAGTAACACTGGCAAGGTCATCCAGTGTTTGCCTTGTAATATTGGTGCAGTTGTAACCGTTCTTCATCCTCAAAACTTGTGTGATGTTTCTATCTAATTTTCTTTCGTGGCTCATCCATACATACCGAAATGGAAGTTACAGACTGAAGTTACAAAATAACCTCTGAAGGTTCATACTATATAAATATAATAATAATAATAATAATAATAATAAAAATAATACTAATAGTAGTAGTTATATAACAGTTAATATCAGTTATAAAAGGACCCCTGACATTTCCTACGAACATTTATGGATACTTTTTACTGAGGATCATTTAGGAAAATCACGTATTGCGGTAAAAAAATAAAAAATATAAAATCCGAGATTATGGGTGATTTTATTTGAGCATATGATGACAGATGCGAACATAATGAGAGAAAAATATGAAGAATTAGATATTACGATATAATTACACACCGGAAGTGTTGAATACTGGAATAATCATCACCGGAAGTGACGTAAAAAGACTATACTCCCTCTTTATGGTATGTAGTAGAGAGAAAATTACAGCTCTCTATTTGCGACAAGTTGGCCGCATGACCAGTCGGTTCACACGGTAGCACTAATCTGTGAATGTTTCGAACATCTTTAGCAAAAGTAAAACAAAAAAGATAACGTGTAACATTGAAAGTTATTAGGACAAGATAGCATCCTCGCTGGTGGGTTGAATTAAGTAGTGAGTTCATCGTTAATCATTGTGACATGTGCATTCTGTCCATCCGTTCATCTGAACGTGTACTTATAGCCATGTTGGCCTTTGGTGATCACACACATGACAGATACTTTTTAAAGTGGGATGCATGGAAGAAAACCTTGTTGAGAAGTAATTTTAACATCAGTTCGAGCATAACACTGAAGGTGTATGCAAATATCTTGTTTACTGACAATGGCCAATGCGACCAAAACCAAGAGAAGATTTATTTTTAGATACACAGCAACAAAATCATAACATAATCCTGGCAGGACACTTTCACCTCGGGCGTTAGGCGCCCTGGCCTGGACATCTAACAGGACAACTGTATTTTGTTTTCCTATGACACTTACAGGACATGTCAAGTTTCGGTATGGAAAGTTATGACAATCATCAATAGGTTTTTGTCATGCGGGGCGTGCTCCAATTTCCTTTGTCGCGATCTCCTAGAGACCGTTAGTCGTGGGTCCCAAATGCCGCACGGATTGTAAGGCTGATCCCACAAAGCTCAATGGATTCCCTGTTCCCCACGTCTATAAACTCGATAATTGCACAACTAAGACTTGGCCTATTTACGTTCTCAAATGCTTAGTTTAGGTATCCATGAGCATCAAAATTCGGAATGGTGGCGCTTTGAAACGGACACAGGCAAGGATCCCATAAACGCATGCGCCTTTCAGGTTTGTCCCATTTTATATATTCCCTAAATCGCTTTTAATATTTGGATGCTGCATATGTCGCTAGGTTCTTTGCATGTATACCACCGGTAGTCAAAGCTTAATCTCGTGGGTTAAAATTGTCTCCACTTTACAGATCGCGATCGGATCGTGTAAGGATAAGCCTCGTCATAAATAACCCACCCATATCGCAGGAAAGCGTAACCGCATTAGTTATAATTAAATTGATTACCTCAGAAAAAACCCAGCCTGGTTTAGTGAAAAACAACGCCACGAATCAGTAGGGCATAAAAAGTGGGACTATTTTGCCTTCTGAAATAAATTAGTTGACTGTGAACCTGTGTATTTAGAACTTGATTTAGTTATAGCATATAAACGTTCGATGTCCGGCCCAGTTTACGTCTTGACTAAATCTACTGTAATTGTAAAATGAAAGTCTTGACCTGTCGGTCCCCGATAACCATAACGTCAATCAATATTCTACAGTTGCCAAGGAAGCCTACTTTAAACACTAGGGAAGTAATAGATGTTCATATACCGGTAGCATTGGGAGAAAAAACATAATCAGTAATTGGTGGGCAATTCAATCAGCCATCGAGCAATAAGTAGCTAAAGTAGAGCGAGAGGGGGAGAGAGAGAGAGAGAGAGAGAGAGAGAGAGAGAGAGAGAGAGAGAGAGAGAGAGAGAGAGAGACAGAGAGA